>CAUYON010194298.1:0-88280 GCA_963573935.1 Arctocebus calabarensis | reverse complement strand
CAGCGCCTGGGAGCAGGGGATTGAGGTTTGTCAGATGGTCCTTCATGTGGGCCCCATACTGTTGGCTCAAGAAAAATCTGCTCCTATGCCTAGGTCAATTTCATGTGAATTTCCGAGGCCTCAATTCCATGAATGGACTGTATCCATTCATTGATACATTCATTCACCTTGCCTGGGTGGAAGGGACTGTCTTCATTCGTTTCCTGGCCAAGGAACCCATACACTTATATATACCCTGAGACTAGAGGCCCAGAGGAGGAGACGGGGAAAGACTGGGAAAGAAACGGAGAGAGCTTCTCTCTCCCCACTTGAACTCTCTCCCTCTACCCGGAGTTTTGGTGTTTTCTGTATTCTTTTCTGTAAATAAATTCTGTCTTACCACTGGGGGGTTGGGGGAGAAATAATGTAATGAATTAATAATATACATGTATTTAAAAAAAAAAGAAAGAGTGATATGTAAATATGGAAGGGCATAAAGAGGTATACATACTCACATAATAAAGTGCTTACATATGTGTTTGTATATGTAAATAAATGTAAACTCATTTATGGAGAAGGCATTGATATCAATGTAAAATAGAACCTCTGTAGCTACCATATGAATATAAAAATTCAACTGACAGGTAAGGATAGTACTCCCTGGGTCTCCAGGTAGTACAGATAAAATAAATATGACAGTCTAGCATCCCCTGAAGTGTTTTCTTGTACACGTGTGTTATGATCACTAGGACTAATATATTTGGGAATTTAAAAATGTGTCCATCCATTTCACAGATTTAAAACAATTTCTTCAAGTCCTCAGTTTCCTGGTGGCCCTTTCAAATATAACAAAATGACTCTGAGGAACTGATAGCTTTAAGGAGACCCTCAATTCCCAAGAAAGTCTAAGTAGTGGCACCCTTAAGCCATTTATGAGCATAGAACCTGGTATAAAAAAGAGATAATAATAGTTTACGGCACCCATCCATATAATGAATCTAGCCTGTAGGTGCATTATTTTTCCCCCACATGGTAGGTTTTTGTTAATTAACTTTGAATCATGAAAAAATAAAAATATATTATCTATATTATTAATATCAATCTCTGTGGTAAAAGACAGAAGATCGGGCAAGACTGGGTCCACATTTCACTAGGCAGCAACCTGCTTGTACTGAACATGACCTGTCAGGCTCTTGCAGATGGGCCAAGACCTCTCCCATTGGCTTGAGGCTGCACCTGGCCTTCTCCCTCACCAAAATCAGCTAGAAGTGATCTTCCTGATGCCTTGAGGCATTTGTGTTTCCACCACAAGAATAAGATTTGTAAATGAAGCCACCCCCTAAACTACTTTAAAGGGAGGACACTGAAAGAAAAGGGACAGAAGACCCCATGTACATTACCTGTGGAGACCTACCCACCAATTGTCTACCTGATGCTTAGTTTGTGCAACAATTAAAAGGACAGTGTAGCCTCTGAGACTTTGATGTGCCTATTTAATTCATTATTTAGAAGGAAGGGGGGTTTGTAATAGAAACAAACAGAATTAGAAGATCAGAGGAAGCTTGTGTCACTAAATAAGAATGAAACATTGAGACCAACCGGGAATTTGCTCAAGACAAATTAAAAGCAAAAAGTAAACAGTTTAAGTAAGAAAAAATTAATTAGGTTTCCAAGATGTTTTCAATCAATGTCAATTTATTATTAGCATTAGGCAACAAGCAATTATTATGCTGAGAGCAATCCTTCAACACACTCCCTGTTTCTAATTCTTGATAATACTGTCTTCTGGTTTGGTCTGAATCTTAACACAGGCTTTCTTCTTTCTCAGACTTGTGGAAATTGGAAGAGAGAGAAAAACAAAACTAGAGAAAAATAAATGACCGCATGCGTGTGTGTATGTGTGTCTCTTTAGGCTGAGAAGCACTTTCATCGTCTGAGTATTAGAATCCAATCATAATTTTCCCATCTGTCCGATCATTCTTGGCTTCCACTGTTGCTTCTGCCAATGCTTTTGGTATTCCCCTTTTAAAAATAATGCATTTTCCAATTTGCTTTGCCATTTGCCTATTGTTTTTATTCCCCTCTGTCCCTTCTTCTCTTGCCCTTCGATATTTTATATTCTTTTGTCTTTACTTTTCAATCTAAATGATTGTATTAGGTCACCCACTGGGCAGGTACTAAAAACAAAAAAACTGATACCCTATTCCCAGAGTAAGTTCCCGGAGGCATCAAATTAATGAGAATCTCAAGGCCTGTGATTAAAAGGAGAGAGAAGATGGTGAAGGCAACCAGAAATATGAAACACTGATTATTTGTAGCCTTAAGCGTAGGTTCAAACATGAGCATGTGCCTGTACACACACACACATTCACACACACACACACATTCACACACACACACACACACAGGTTGAAAAACCCCGCAGAAAAATGATTGTTAGGGATTCTAGATACCTTTCTATAGATCCCTTTAGACTTTTTAAATTTCTCCTTAAAATAGGCCTTTTTTTTTTTGGTCATACCACAGAGAGGTAACTATAAAAGAAAAGGAAAGTAATATCTCCAAAGTCTCATTTCCTGAGAAAATAATGCTTCAAGCACTATTTTTAACATTATGATGTCACATGTTAGCTATAAATTATATTATTGAAATTATATTTTAGAATGTTTATGCTCAAGTTGCCAAAAATATACTTTAGGTGTGCTTTTCTCATCTGATGTATTATTCTTTTTTCTTTTATTAAATACATACGCAATTCTCATTAAACTTGCAGGCATGTGGACCTATGTTCAGCCACAGCACATTGAGACACGCTAGCTTATCAGTGGTAATGATTAAAATATTTAACAACTAGGAAAGCCCAGGCACCAATCAATCAAAGCGGACATTGGCCAAGAACTATTTAGGATTGGATTTGCCAGTGACACCCTTACATACATCAGATACATCAGATCTGTTTGTATATAATGGAGTGGCAACTATTGGGGTTAGGTGTTGACTAGGAAGTTGGGATCGTAACACTAACTTTGGTACAGCATTTATGTTAGTGTTTTAAACTGAATAAACTTACCATTCTTTATTACATCTGATAGCTCTTCCAAGTTGCTTATTGCACAGAGTACGTGGCTAATGTAAGACTTTTAGATGACCTCTATATGTTACCATATTTCTGATAATAGCTGTATTCCATAAACTTTAATTTTTTTTTAATTCACCTTACTTTGGATTAGGAATAAAAAAAATTAGGGGATTCTGGTTGCCGCTAGCTTTTGTTAATGGATCACAGGTGGGATTTTATAAACTTACTTGGAAATTTTAATGTTACAATTAGCGCTAAAGAACAAGTTCCCATTCAGTTATAAATAACAATAGCTTTTAGGCATTTGATACTTATTATGTTTTAGGCAATATTTCAGGTTTTATTTAAATTATTTATTACTACTAATAGTATTATGAAGTCAATAATTTTACCCCTAAAACTGAATTCAGAGGCTGACATATTCTAAATTTTGGATCCCACTATATTTTGAATAGATATTTTACTACTCAAGGATGAGGACAGTATTTATAAGATTGTTCTTGCTTCTTGGAGGAAAAATGTAGTCTATACAAAGAGGCTGGCCCATACAATGTAAGGGAGCTAGTTTACCATGAAGCAGATCCACATAGACACATTTGGAAAGGTGTCAATGGATGCAGCAGTGGAGGAACTGGTGCCCACTCATGGCGATGATGAGCTCAATCCTTTGCCTCCCTGTTTTTAGTGCCAGGGCAGCCACTAAACTTCAAAGCAGAACCTGAATCTGAAACGAGTATTTTGCTGTCTTGGACACCGCCACGTTCGGATACCATTGCCAACTATGAACTGGTTTACAAAGACGGGGAGCATGGAGAGGAGGTAAGATGAGCTTCTCACCTTCACAGTTGCTCATGACACAGGGCCACTACTTTACTTTCCTGTACTTACCCCAGTTCTTGGTCAGATACAGGACCCTGGTAGAAAAGACTGAGTTACCAAAAGACTTTTAAATAAAAAAGAAATTATTCAACAAAGTGACCATTCTTATTGGGACATCTTTCTGTTCAGGTTTCCAAGTTCTATAGAAACACCAAGTTGCAGAAGGACAGATACTCCATGAGGCTTGTGGCCTTTCCTTTGTTGTTTTCTGCATTAGAGTACTAAAGTCACTATGGAGACACAGATGACATCAGTTCCATGAGTTAATAAAAGTCCTTGGCTGGGTGAATTTATCCAAATGGTTTCATAGAAAGATTCCCCATAGCAAATGTTTATGTGAATGCTGAAAGTTATGTCATATGTACATGAATGTATATAAAGTTTGTGTATTCTATGCAAATAACAATAGATTCTAGAAGGTGTGAAAATTGCTGACAGTTGCTAAAAATAACTGAAATTTTCATTTCACTGAAATTTTCACTGAAATGAAAGTTGATATAAGGAATACACATCTTGATAGGCCACTGTTTTGAAAGTTTCACATTCATTAGCTCGTTTACTGTTCACAATAACACTATGAGCTGCCCTCCATTATTAATCCTTTCCATATATACCAAATAGGGGAATGGAGAAAAGTTAAATAATTTACTCAGAGTCTCACTGTAGTAAATGACAGAGCTAGGATCTGAGTGTAAATAATTAGTTTCCAGAGTCCGTGTTCTTAACCACTAGGGTCTATTACCTCCTGAGCACACTTCGTATAGATTGTGCTTTAGATATATCTCTAAAGAGAGTAGAAAAAAGTTTAGATATATCATAATGTGAATTTATAATAATAAATATGTGGTTTTTGGTATTGTGAAATCTTATAGAAAATATTAGGACAAAAAGAGTTAAAGACATTATATTGAAAAACTCAATTTATACAGCTCCCACCCCTTTAAAAGAAAAAGATCTTCGCAAAGTTTAATAGCTTCTATGTTAAAGTAAGGAATACCCTTTTAAAAAATTCTTACATACTAAATGAACAATTATCAGCTCACTTGTGGTACATTAGTTTGAATGCTGTAATAAATATGTTGTTACATACTATTTTATTACATCTGCTTAAACCAGCAGAATCTCTGCACAACAGATTTTAAATGTAGTGTTTTTAGATTTACCCATTGGCTCGGCACCTGTGGCTCAGTGTGCTAAAGCGCCAGCCACATACAACTGAGCTGGCAGGTTCGAATCCAGCTGGGGCCCGCCAAACAACAATGATGGCTGCAACCAAAAAATGGCCAGGCATTGTGGCGGTGCCTGTAGTCACAGCTACCTGGGAGGCAGAGGCAGGAGACTCGCTTGAGCCCGGGAATTGGAGGTTGCTGTGAGCTGTGATGCCACAGTACTCTACACAGGGTAAAGCTTGAGGCCCTGTCTCAAAAAAAAAAAAAAAAATAGATTTAAACATTGAAGCCAATATCAATTAAGCATTTAAAAAGTTATATGACCAAAATGCAGACTTAAGGTATTTATTGTACAACTTGAATTATTGATTATTATTATTTTTTGGTGAGGCATAAATCAGTATTAAATTATTTTAAATCTTCACCACCACCAAATTAAAGAAAATAAATGGATGTAAGAGTGAAGGAGAATGGCAATCCTTTGAGAATATTCTCGCTGCTTAGATATTGGCACAACTACTGTGCCTTACTATTATTTATTTAGAGAATCCGCTTTTTTCTTCTTTAGTGGATTTCTGAAAGCTTTTGTGTTTGCAAGCCAGAATGCCCTAGGGATGTTTTCTCTAGTTTATATCTGAATTTCTCTTGACGTATTTGTTTGTGTAAATGACAAACACTATTTGATAAAAGCCTTAAGACTACCCATGCTATTATTAGATTGGATATTTACTTATATTTTAGGGTTTATTATAGGCAAATGTTTAATCCAAGATTAATTATGTACAGACAACAATGCAAAGGCAAATGTAAAGTATGAAAGGTAATCGTTCTGGCATTTGCTTAAAGAAATCTTATTTCAGAAGTCCTTTATGACAATAAAAGTTACAGAAAAGCTTGTTAATTTTTTTTTATTAGCTGTGGCTTCTATATTCACAAATGAAGAAAGGAAGTTTTCTGATTGTTTTAGATCAACCTAGAGTAATGATATATTGTCATAGAAATTTTTTAGCTTTCTATAGGGTCTAATAGGTGATTTTTATAACATCGGATTTGACAAATTGAGATCTCTTCTATAGCAACTTTGTACAAACTATTAGTTACTGTTGCTTCTTCTGGTCACATTTTCCTTACCCCTGTTTGGATTGCAGAAGGTCATGGGAGATGAGCTAGACATCTGTTCCATTGAAAGTGCACGTGTTGAGCATGTTCCAAGATCCAGGGGCACGTGCCAGTCTCTATTGTGGTCTGTTGCACAGCAACGTATACACATTTAAGAATAGAACGCACTCAAGGGTGTTGGCATGTCCATCTCCCTCTCCTCCCATGCGTGCAGATAACTGTGTCAGCCTTAAAATGATCTCTGGATTCCCTTAATCCCAGTTACCTTTTGTAGAAACTTGCCTTTTGAACTCTTATATTTTCAGGCAGCGCCTATGGCTCATCAAGTAGGGCACCGGCCCCCTATACTGAAGGTGGCGGGTTCAAACCCGGCCTCGGCCGAACTGCAAAACAGAAAAATAGCCAGGCATTGTGGCGGGCGCCTGTAGTCCCAGCCACTCGGGAGGCTGAAGCAAGAGAATCACCTAAGCCCAGGAGTTGGAGGTTGCTGTGAGCTGTGTGATGCCACAGCACTCTACCAAGGGTGATAAAGTGAGACTCTGTCTCTACAAAAAAAAAAAAAAAATTCCTAAACTCTAATATTTTCATTATGTTTTTCCCCTAGTAGTACCCTTGGTACCACTGTTAACTCTTTTTATAGTATTTTGATGAGATGAGAATGCTGATAACAGAAATCTCATGCTACCAGACCTTGTGATAAAAAAATCATTAGTGTAGGCTCAGCACCTATAGCTCAGGTGGCTAGGACGCCAGCTACATAACACTGGAGCTGGGGGATTCAGACACAGGCTGGGCCTGCCAAACAACAATGACAACTGCAACCAAAAAAATAGCAGTGTGTTATGGTGTGCACCTACAGTCCCAGCTATGTGGGAGACTGAGGCAAGAGAATCACTTAAAGCTCAAAAGTTAGAGGTTGCTGTGAGCTGTGATGCCATGGCACTCTACCCAGGGAGACATAGTGTCTCAAAAAAAAAAAAGACATTTGCTTAAGTCTTAACAGAGATGACAAATTCTCTTCTTACCCACAGCAACGAATTACTATTGAGCCAGGGACATCGTATAGGCTGCAAGGGTTGAAGCCAAATAGCTTGTACTACTTCCGCCTGGCGGCTCGCTCCCCTCAAGGCTTGGGTGCTTCTACTGCGGAAATATCAGCCAGAACCATGCAGTCAAGTAGGTGTCTCTCTTTGCTTACTCTCTGCCCTTATTTTCACTAGGAGAAGTTACTAACTTTTACCCTCACCAACAAGCAAACCTGCTAATATGCTTAACAGTCAGTAATCTCTGTGCTAAGAAGCATTAAGCTTTGGCATACAGCAGTGATTTATGTTGGTTTCACATTTGGTTCCAAAACAGACCGTGTTCTCCCCCTTACTGAATTGAAAGAATGGCAGAGAAATCAGTCGACCTCCATGGGGGAGAAGTGGGTGAAAATAATTATGTTGTTCCCCTAGTAGTACCCTTGGTACCACTGTTAACCAGGCCTTATTTTAAATTGATAAGCCTGTAAGGAAAATTTGCATTGAGAACATTACAAAATAATCATAGGAGGGCTTAGCTCAAAGGAAAGAGGCAGCAAGAGACAAAACTGTTATCTTTTTTAAGCACACAGGTTTTAACTTATTAAAAACAAATTAAGTCTTTATTTCATGTATTTGTTTCTACTCAGAGAAAAGCTCAGCTCCTATGACTTGTACCTTTTTAACTCTGCAAGTAGTACACGTGGAAATTTGGAAATAGTCACAGAAAATCCATATTTGGCCAATATCTGCATTTGGACAGATTCCTGTATTTAGGAATAATGGGATAACTGCAAACACATTTGGAATCCTAAATTGTATTTCATTTTCTCAGTTTTGATTTTTTTTGGAACTGCTGTCCTTAAGCATAGTAATGTTAATCACAATGAGGGTTCATTGTGCCCAGGAATAATTGTTTCGCACAAAGTATTATTTAGGCAATTGTGTTTGATGGCAAGTTTAGTAGCTTATAATACTATTATTTGCTTTTTATTAATAAGTATCTACAATTCATCTATAAACAACTGTTTACCTTAAAGTGTTTTATGGAGTGATTTTCTTAGGTTTTTGATGATATTTTATCTGTTTGACATAGTGACTTATGAAATTGATATGTATAATATGCATACTTTGACTTTTGTCAAGGATGTTCTGTTGACCTGCTATTTAGACCTATCCATAAACATGAAATTTATATTTTTAACAGATTAATTTCATTTCACATAAGCATATTTTTCACCATTTCATTTTTCAATAGAAACTTGAAATCTTTCCAGGTTTTTGATAATAAAATTCATATTCTCCCTCTTAATCAGAATATGATTATTCATATGAAAAGTATTAGCATCCATTAGTGATTATATTCTATTCCTATAAAATTTCTCACCATTTGAAGATAGAAGCATGTAAATTAATGCACTTTCTGTATGTCTGCTTTGAATTCTGCAGGAAGGCTAATAAATAATAATGTAGAAGATAATTTCTTAAAGCCAAGCATTTAATTAAAAGAAATTTTACATGTTTCAATACAAAACTCACTTTTCTACATATTCGGGTATACGTACGTAGATCTTGAGTGGATTTTTATAACCACATCAAAAGCTTATCTACTCTTTATTAAAGTGAATGTTTCTAATGGTGTTGAATACATTCTCACAAAAATAAGAGGTCTGAAAGTAGTACAGTAAAAATCAATTGTCAGCTTTTTAAAAAGAATTACAAATGAGTCATTGCTGTTGCATAAAAATTCAATATATTATGAATAATTATAATATGTATTAACTTGTTTTATCATTTGGGATTTAAGACCCTCCAGTTAGAATCAATAAACATGATATTCATGTGATTTTGTAAATCTTTCTCCAAATTTATAAGGCTGTCTTATGAAGATTTCTTTTTCGTCAATACAGGCAGCTTTTTATTTTGATTGACTATAACAATGAACACAAGGCATATAAATTAGGAAAGACCAATAATCCTCTAAACAGTTGTATACACTTGGCCCTCCTTACTATTAAGACTTACCAAGTCTAAGTAAACCACCAGACTGCACGAGGAGGTACGAAACTTAGGATCACTTTATTCATTCTACCATGTACATCGCTTTAAGAAAAAATTATGTATACGTGCATCTTATATCTTACATCTTATCCTGCTTGTTTGTTCTTCTTTAGGAACATGTGTTATTAACTTTAAAATAATTTATGATAATGGTGGGATGGTTCTTCGCTGATTTTTAAATTATTATCAAATAATGATACATTTAGAAAACTTGATGGGAAATAATTGTTGAGAAAGTGACCAGTTTTAGAATGGACAGTAAGAAAGTATTTCTTTTAACTCTAATGTAATCCCTACTTTATTTGAATAATTATGTACAAAGTGAAAGCAATTATGCCCACAAGTCGTATCTTTTCCAGATGATTCTTGATTTAAAAAAAAAAAAAAACTTATTTGTAATGGCTATGTTATTGACATTTTGTAAGGGATAGATGATTATTATTGATTTTACCAAAATGTGCTGGTGGGATCTAATTCTTCACTAGCAATGGTGTCTCAAGAAGAGTTATAATAAAAAAGCTGAAAGCTGACGTAGGGTAAGTACAAGTTACAGTCAGAATCAACAAGCCTGACATTACCCTCTGGTAGGTAAATCTTGAACTCTGCATTTTCATCCTTTATTGATTCTGCATGCTCACTGTATATGGGCTATGATCAATGGTAGGTCAACACTTTTCATTGAAACTGGTCAGGCAAACTCAGTTTGTTTAGAAAGAGTAAACTCATGGGTTTTGTGGTTTTAATTTAATTAATTGATTTTTTTTAATTGGCAGTAGAGGAAGGACACTAGCAGTTATTATAACTTGTCATACTTCAGAAACCTTTCACAAGTGAATACTGTATGTATATAAATCAAACTCCTTCTAGAATGTAGAAGTGAAGGTTTGGAACAAGTATTTGAAGCATCATAAGTGAAAACATATTAGCACTATTTTCAGCTGTTTTGAAGCTGAGTAGTCAGTATAGTGGGGGTGGGGGATACTGAGGGGTTGGTTTAGAAGAACAATTTAAATTTCAGGTAGGTAATTTTATTTGAGGCTCTATTATCTCAAGGTTTCACTTCCCCCCACCCACTATTATTTTTGGTCATTACAATTATTTTTGGTCATTTACTCATTATTATTTGTTTTTGGTTTATTCATATTACTAAGCCAAGGTACATAAATTTATCTTTAAAATTTAAGTTTCAAAGCCTTGTTTTTGTTTTCTTACCCTTATTGTTCGTTTATTTATTTTTGCCTTTTCTTTTGTTTTATCATTTTTTTTTCAACCACTCCTGTCCTTTCACTTAAATCCTCCTTTAACTCACTACCAAAATAAGAGCCGTCAGCTCCTCCTCAAGACATTAGTTGCACCAGCCCAAGTTCCACTAGTATTTTGGTAAGTTGGCAACCTCCACCAGTGGAAAACCAGAATGGCATTATCACTGAATACTCCATCAAGTACACAGCAGTGGATGGGGAAGATGACAAGCCTCACGAGATTTTGGGAATTCCTTCGGATACTACCAAATACCTTTTGGAACAGCTGGAAAAATGGACTGAATACCGCATCACTGTGACAGCCCATACGGATGTCGGCCCTGGCCCTGAGAGCTTGTCCGTGTTGATTCGAACCGATGAAGATGGTATGTTGCCTCCGCTACGTCAGTTTCACCCTCTGACACAATCTTGGTCTGCTGTCTTTTGATAGGCTAACCATAATCCATTTTTCTCTGCTCATCTTTTTACCCAGCATTGCTGTTACTTCAATATTTTTGCCAAAGACCTGTCTTTGCTACAGCCTGGGCATTTTTTTTTTTCTTTTTTTCAATCTCAATGCAGTATTTTGGCTCTCTTTAAAAGAATAGTTTGCTTCTCTGGTCTTATAATCCAGACCCTCTCTGTACCTTCACCTAAAGTCTTCCATTTTTTTTCTTGGCTTTTTGTAGCATTTTGAAGCGAACATTTTCAAAACTGTCTTCTTGTCTTTTTGTGGGCTTTTTTATCTTACCTAAAATTTCAGAGACACTGATGCTCGACATTCAATTTTTGGCATCTATTGTTTGGAATACCTTTAATATGAGAAAAAAAGAAGATAATCCATATAATCAAGAATCTTTTTATTCTGCTATTAAAAAAGAAACCTTTAAAAAACACACAACGATCAACAGCCAGTTTTTGTTATTATTTCAATGCTATACCTCTTCTTTCATGCTTTGAACCTCAAAGCATCTTCCTTGGCTTTTGTACATTTTTTACATGTTTTTCTATTTCTCTGATACTCTTTTTTTCTTCCATTTTTTTTTTTTTGCATTGGTCATGTTTTTTGATCTTTTCTTAAAAGGTAGAGCAGATTGGTTAAGCATTTTCATTGGTTGAAAATGTTTGTATTCTTCAAAGGAAACATAATGGGTCTACCCATTTTTTAAAAGAAAAAACTAAGTAAAGAAAATGCAGAAAATGCTCTGACTGGGTGGGACAAGTGCCTATAATTTTCTTTTATCCAATGATGTTGTTCCAGTTCCTAGTGGTCCTCCTCGCAAAGTCGAGGTAGAGGCTGTCAACTCAACATCTGTTAAAGTCTCATGGCGCTCACCTGTGCCCAATAAACAGCATGGCCAAATAAGAGGATACCAGGTGCATTATGTGAGGATGGAAAATGGTGAGCCCAAAGGCCAGCCCATGCTGAAAGACGTCATGCTGGCTGATGCACAGGTAAGCCTCTGAAATTATGTACCTATGTTTTTAAATAATAGGCCTTATTTTTAGGTTTTTCACATTCAAAAAACTTACAGTTGATGTGTATTTATCTTTTCAATCATAGTTGCCATCAACTTAAGAGAATTGTAATGAAATAACACTCAAGTCTGATTGAAAACATGTTATTTTTTTTAAATATAGATGTTCAGCTCTTTAAAATTATATTTGAGTTTGCCTTTTTTTGAATTTAAAAAATGATCAATGACTTTAGTTAAGTCAAAGCAAAAAATTCTGAATTGCAGTTTTGTTAATGGGATATTTTCTACTATGCTAAAACTCCTTGGAACTAAATTGATCTAATTCCTAGTGGCGTGACTTCTTCCATTAAAAACCAGACATTTTTTATCCATGGAAAGGTATCCATGTAGTATTTTTTTTAGTGTTTTTCTATCAAGTCACATTTTGGATGAAAGTAATTAATTGTTTCATATCAAAGAAAAATAAAGATAATAACAATAACAAAAATTAGAGTTTCCCAGACATAAAGGGGTGCCCCATGTTGAGCCAAGTTAAGAAAAGTATGAATAGTGACTATTTGAGTATGTAAGAAATTTTATTGGTGGTTAGGGCCATGTTTTCAACCATGGTATCACAACTTGGTTTTTTAATAAGTTGTTTAAAACAGTGCTTTGAAAATTTTCAGTTTTTTTCAGAACGTGGAGGTTATTCAATGATAGTCCCACAATAATTTCATTTATATTTCATACATTTTCATAAAAGGAGGAGGAGATTTCATTTTATAATTGCCATGGCTAGGAATTATCCATAACCTGTGGAATAACTTCCCGTGCTGTGACGAACGGTAATGGATATGACAAATATTAGAGTGCTTTACTTACCCTGCAAATTGATGTCTAGACAGGGAAATGGATGGCGTTGCTAAAACCATTGCAATCTATTTCAAATGGAAATGTCTCCCTTTGTGTGAAAAGGGGAAAGATTATGAAGCAAGTTAAAAGCAGCTGCAACACACATCGGCCAGTTTAACATTCTTATCTGTGAAAATATGAGAGCATGAAATATCCCTGTGGCTATAAGGAAGTATTTACTTCCAGTGACTTAAGGTAGCTTACAAAAGTTCTTATATTTCAGTTTTGAAACATTTTAACTAAAAGATATGGATTTGTGGCTCACCTCTCTACCCCCAACCCAGTTCTATGGTTATGGCCTAGAGAACACTTCTGTAAATGTAGGTGGAGATTTATAGCATCCCTTCAATGCCAGGAAAGGGTCATTGACTTAATTTTTATAAACATTTGTTTCATAGTGCCTCTAAAAGAGAAAGTTCTCATAGTATAAAATGAACAAAGCCATTATTGCCATGTTGTAAGTCTGCAATTATGAAAAAGAAAACAATACGTCCACCATTCGTTGATGCCCTTCCAGGGCTTCTTAGATATTATGTATGACAAAACTTTAATTCTTTCTCCATGTTTATTGTGAAGTAAGGTAGTTAATGGAGTTTTATAACAATACACCTATACCAAGTACATTAAATGGTAATTCTTTTCTTCTCTCTTCTGCTCTAGCTTTTCTTATTAATTGCTGATTTTCCTTATGTTTTCTTGGTCTTGTCCATCTCATTTACTGTACTGGACTATTCACTGAAATTTCATTACATCTCACAGTACTTCAGTGGGGCTATAAGATTCCAATATAATGAATGATATTAATCTAAATAATGACTTGAATTAATTATGCAGCCTAAGAAATAAGTCAAAAAAAGTCATAAAGTATGATATGATTAGAAAAATAGCTTTTTGCTTTGCCTTATTGATTCATTTCAGTGAGCTATACATTAATAGAAATATTAGATGATTTTTGTGATAAAAGTAATAAAACATATTTAATTTGACTTCCTATTCAAGGATGGAGGTGGCAGCAAGACACATTTTTTGGAATTTTATTATACATACTATTTCAATTGTTTATTTTTTTAATCTAAGGAGGGCATCATTGCCTTTATAAGGCTATAAATATCTCTTCATTTCTTTTCATTTTGTCCTCTCCCTTCTTAATCTCACTCAGTGGGAATTTGATGATACTACTGAACATGTGAGTAATTTTCAATTGCTTTGTCAAAAAACAGACTATATATGCTCGTTTTTCCTGATATCCTTCTTTTGCTTATTTTATGGTTTGTCATCATAGTTTGCTTACATGCATGAACTAACAAATTATTTTTAAGTCATCTTCACTGTGTAGTATACTTCTTGTTTTGATGTTTTGTGAAATTGGCATGATGCTATTTGTTGCATAAGAAACATCATGGGCTTGTGGTATTTGTTTTGATGGCTGCTACTAACTCTTGTGACACAGTTGGCGGAGGCATACTTTAAATGGAGGCATTGCAGACTGGAGATGTCAACTTGTTTGATGTAGCCTACTCATAAATTCTACTCCAGGATTACATACCCCAGGGATAACAAGGCATAGATCTGGCACTGATTAACTCTATCTAGAATTGGCTATTCTCTGTTGTACTTATACACATTTGAGTACAATTGAAAGGATCATGCTAAGAGGCAACAAGTATCTCACTGAGCTATGAATGTTTTCAAATATTTGAGTGAGAGATTTATGTTATTTCTGAAAGAAACTCTCGTATAGGTGGTACTGTGGAAGGCACGTGATGTGACACCTACCTCCCAAGTGTTCACAGTCTAGGTGGCTAGGGGGAAAAGAAGAGTTCTGAAAAACTTCAGAAAATACAGCAAAAGAAGTGTCCTAAACTACAATGTGTAGTGCATTAGTATATGAGTGACAATGTCTAAGAACTATGAATTGAGAGACAGGGATCTGGGACAGTAACAACGTGAGACTTAGTTGAGAATTAGAGGGATAACTAGAGATTAAAGAGATGAAATGGCATGTGCACACACAAATGTGTGTGTGTGTGTGTGTGTTGGGGATTTGGGGGGGGGAACATACTTTCTTAAAGTTAAACCCAGCAGAATTAGTCACTGGGGACAAGTGAGTGTGTGATACAGTCAGGTGAGAGCAACTTGGCCATTCTTACACAAACGGAGGCTTCTTTTAAGTAAGTTTGTGGTAAGTACAGTAGGAGGTAAATTATAATGTTAGGAAAACATGAGGTATCCAGCCAAAGACCTGGTCAGTCTTTTACTCTTCTGTACTAGAGAGTTATCGAAAAATATTAAAGAGAGACATGAGATAAAAGTTGGTACGAAGAGAATCTTTCATTCAGTAAACATGAATGTATTGTCACGGCATAGGGCTCTTCTTGGAAATCTTAATAAAGACATACAAATTATCAGTTTTCAGTTCTCGTGGAATTGACAGTGCAAAAATACTTTATAAAGTTATTTGACTATAATCTACAGCAAGAAATACATTATATGTCACAATTCAATACACTTATATTACATATGCTTAATTAAAATAAAATTGTATAAAATAACACTTTAAATATGTAATAAAGTCTAACATTTTATATTCAAGCCTATTCCACTTTTTATTTAAAAAATAAAAAGTTTTTAAATGCTGGTATGACTGACTACAATTGATTTCATGATGTGCTAAATGGTGATTATCTGTACTTTAAAAGCCAATTACTTGATGGACAGAGAATAAAAAGGTAGCAAATAGAAGAGCAGGTAAAAAGAGAGATTTTACTATGTAATTCAAGCATGAAGTGGAGCAGAGCTGAGGCAGAGTTGAGGCAGCAGAAATGAAAAAGGGATAGTTACGATCAATAAAATTGACAAAAACATGCTGAATAAGAACTTGAGGAAGAAAAAGAGGTCAAAGATAGTGCGTAAGTTTTGCAGCTACATTACCACTCATTAAAATATCAAAGTAAGGAGGGAGAGTCAGGTTCTGGGAATGATTTTTAAGTTAACTTGAATTTGAGGTATCACTGGGTAGTCATAGGGTATTTGCAATGAATATATTTGCCACTGGAGCTCGAATTGGGTTTGGAGATAAATTTGAGTCAGAGGCAGGAATAATTATTGAAGGTTTGGAAATGAATGCAGTTTCTATGGCTGGAGACAAATGCAACAGACTAGAGAGAAATGACTTTGATGGAACCTCAGGAATGCCAGCTTGTCACAGGCTAGGACAAAATGGAGAGTGGAGATGGGACAGGAGAAGACCTGGAGACTGAGGGTGTGGCCGAACCAACAGACAGCCATCTCACAGACGCTGTAACCACCAAGGAAGTGTAACCACTGCTTAAAGAAAGAAAATGTAACCAGGGAGAGGACGTGATCATGGCAGAGAGAACTGCGTCTACTTGAGATGATCCCACTGCAGAGGACTTGACTAACGTCCGACTGTGTTCTAACTTCTTGTTATTCTGTGACAGCCTTAGGTGACAGGATAGATGCATGTGGTTAATGCAAATTTTATGAATTATACGTATAAGGCTCAAAGTGTGTAAAATGTGTTGATAGAAGCAATTCTTGCTTCTTTTTCCTGTTAGCCTCCCTACCTTTTAGCAGTAATCCAGGAGCACGTGAGAGGGACCTTGGGAACAATACCATTAGTATTTACTCATCATAGTTTCTGGAATAGCCAGGATAGTATGGCTATCTAATTTAAAATGCTGCTTTCGGGTAGTTTACTTACTTTTTGTATCCTCTGAAATGAAAGTAAAAGCATCCCAAGGTCTTAGACATAAAACATCTCTCTCAAATAATCCATTTATCTGGTAGAATAAAATTTCCAGTGACTCTTCAGGATAGCATCTGAAATTATTGAATTTCCAAAATTATCATATTCCTGCTCTTTTGAAAAAGCACATTGCCAACAGTTATGGTATTTGGAATCAGCTTAAACAATTGAGTTTACAATTGTAAATACAGCCTTGCTTAAAAAAAAAAAAAGAAAAGAAAAGAAAAGCCAGCAACGCTGTATTCCACAGAGTAAAGTGTATTCACTTAACACATTGTCTTTAGATTTGGAAAATAATGACAATATATTTTTTCTGAAATTTACCTATATTCAATTTGAAAACATAACTGTGTCAAAAATCCAAAAGGGTATTTATATTGCTATCGTTGGGGTAGGGGGAAATGCAGCGTTTAAGGAAACACCAGAACAAGTTAATAGCCAATAGTCTACAAGAATCATGCCACTGCCAATTTAAAGGAATAGACAAAGATCATTGGGTCATACAATCACTACAACTTTGGCCCTTTACTAAAAGAAAATGAAGTGTTTTGATAGTTTGTGACACGTACTACTAAAAGAAAAGGAAGTGTTTTGATAGTTTGTGACACGTACCATTTTATAAATAGAATTGATTGAGTACACATTAGTTACGTGGTAAAACGCAAGTCCTATTATTCTATTCTTTGGTTGTATGTCATGCTTTCTACTTTGCCAGAAAGTTCTTCTCAATTCATAATGATTGTTGTTCATAGCCCTCCAGTTTGCCAATATGTTCTTGGAGTCCTATGAAAATTCTCTGGCTCTCAGTATTTCTAGAACTAGCATCCCCCACGGGGCATAATACTTAGTGATAAAGCAGACTACGTAAGCACCAGCCCCATTCCTGTCTAGGGACCCAGCTGCAGTGGTTACAGATGGCGAGCTGTTGGTATCACAGCTAGTTCATGGAGGGCTCACTGTGAGCCAAGCGTAATTCTAAGGCTTTACCTGATACAGTGCATTCAATCCTCCAGGAACCCTACTGGGTCTTTATTACTATTCCAGCTTTCAGATGGGAAAGGAAAGGCATAGGAGGGCAAATTCATTTGCCTTGAATTACCAAACTAGTAAGGACAGGCAAGTTTAAGTTCAAAAATTCATGAGTTATGCCTCCAGATTTCTCATTTGTGACGTCCTTAAGAGCTGCATTTTAAGGTGCCTGGGACGGACCCTCCCACCCTTCGGTGTTAGCATGAAAACTCATCTCCACAGCATGAGCTTCAGGCATGACACTCCCAGTGCTCAGCATGGCTGTCAGGGACGCCCACGCATGCGCAGAATGAAACCGGACCGGCTTGTTCTTCCTCCAGAGCATTCGCAGCACGTTTTGAATCAGCGTTATTCTATTGTGTCGTTTTAGGACATGATCATTTCTGGGCTACAGCCTGAAACATCCTACTCACTCACTGTCACAGCCTACACCACCAAAGGAGATGGCGCTCGCAGCAAGCCCAAACTAGTGTCCACCACTGGGGCAGGTAATTATGTCTCTGCATGTATCTGCTGTGAACAATCATATGTGTACTAACTTTCCAAATAATTGAGGTGCCTTCTATCATGATTTTGTTATGATAAAATCAGAGGAAATCAATGGACGGTGATCATCTTTCATAGGTTTTAGTTCAGGAGGAGAACAACAGAGTTCAGGGAGGAAAAATCATGCACATACATACTTTGTCTAAAGTATTCAGTCATTCATTCATCAAATATTTTTAAAGCACCTATTATGTGTCAGGCACTGTTCCCAGTACTAGAGATACAACAATCGACAAATCAGAAGAAGAGTACTCTCGTTTCATGAAGTTTGTCTTGTGAATAGGACTAAATAATTAAGAGGTGAATAAATGAGTATATAATAAAATGTCGAGAAGGAATGGATTGAAAAGTAAAGGTTCGTAGGCACACAGGATGAGGACGGCTCTAAGTGCACTAAGGAGGTCTCTTACAGGAAGGGTATTCAAGCTGTGGCTTGAGAGATGGGAGGAGAAAGTCCAGTGTGGATCTGGAGGACAGGCCTGTAGGCAGGAAAGTCACACAGCAGGTTCGACCTCTCCCATCAACAAATCCTTTTAGAAGAGCTGCCATGTTAAACTGGGTTCATGATTTATCCTTTGTAATTTTCTTCTCTGACCCATTGCTGTGGGGATTCTAAAGAAGCCAAATTGTGCAAAAGATGGGAAACAGAAAAGATAATTTAAAAAACAAGAAAGCTAACTGGTACAAAATTGGCCCTTTCTGAAGAACAAAGCTCCTTCAGTGCTCTTTACGGTTAAGTTGGACCGCCACATCTAGAAAAACCAGCACGAAGGAAGAGCTGGGATTGTAAAGGCAGTGAATTAAGAGATAATTACAAAAGGAATCTCCTCCAGTCCCTATATTATTAGCCATCTCCCACAGAACATTTAAAATATGATTTGATTTACTCCTCCTGAATCACTTTGCACACAAATTTTCAGGAGCACACCTCTGTGTGAAGGCATAAAGTAAAGAACAGCTGTGATGTTGAGCACCCTCCTGGGTGCCATGCTCACTGCCGAATTTGTCTAAATGTTGTAAGATTTGCCTTGCTCACTTCCTGCCACCTGGAACTGCCTCAAGCAGCAGAATTACAGATGGCAAAACTCCTTCAAGCCAGAGTCTTCTGGGCTTTTTTATTTTTATTTTTTAAGAGTATCATTGTATCAGGCTACTTTATGCCCCAAGTAGGAGACCTGCATTTAATGATGATGGAACCATTATCTATTGGAACATAGACAACCATGGTTAGAACTCTTGAAATAGAATCCGAATGGAAGAAAATACATTTCCTTCATTCACATTTATAAATGCATCTTAATAAGCCTGAAATGTCTTATGTGATGCATCAAATTTCTATCGTCCAGAAGATGGGGGTCGCGTAATGAGGAGAAAGTACATTTATAGCCAAGGGATGTGAACCCCAGAGACAAAAATGGTTTTGTCTATTTCAATGCTTTTAAGACTAGCTCTTCACTTTTTAGTCACCATACAGAAGTTTATTTAGAATTATGAAACTGATCCATAAACAATTCAAATATAGAATTCTTTGGAATTTCCATTCACAGTTTCAGATCTTTTTTAATCAACAAGGACTTGGGTGTTGAGAAAGCAAATGCTTATAATTTAGATGCCTGCACATTTACTTTCTTTATTTTTATTTACTTTTTTTTTTTTTTTTTAGTGACAGAGTCTCACTTTGTTGCCCTTGGTAGAGTGCTGTGGTGTCACAGCTCACAGCAACCTCCAACTCTTGGGCTTAGGCGATTCTCTTGCCTCAACCTCCCAAGTAGCTGGGACTACAGGTGCCCGCTACAACATCTGGCTATTTTTTTGTTGCAGTTTGGCCGGGGCCGGGTTTGAACCCACCAGCCTCAGTGTATGGGGCCAGCACCCTGCTCACTGAGCCACAGGCACTGCCACACATTTACTTTCATAAGACCTCCCCCAGGAGCCTGGGGTAAAGGTGGGAGAATCAGGGTTTATAATCCTTGTCAGAGAAATCTCTACTTTTCCTTTGTATAAGGATTCTCTACTTATGGTTTATCTCTTTGCAATTAGTGAACATATCAATTTGTTTTGTTTTGTATACTATTTAAAAAAATCCTTATAATTTTGTGTCTGTGAAGAATTACTGAGTTTATCTCACAGATGTGAGCTCCTAATAACCACAATTATAAGGGCATTTAGTTATAGCTTCTATAGAGAATTCAGAAATTCTCAAAAAATGTTATTGTGTAGTAAAATTCCTGATTGTGGGGTAGGTTTGTGTATTCTATGTTATTTCTAGACTCTATAAACAATCGTATCTATGAAACAAGAATACTGGTCATAATTTAAATAATCCATGTAAGGTTCATATAACCTGAAGGGTGCGATCTAAAGAAAATGTTGGCTTTTATGTTTCAAAGATCATGACATGTTTGCAGTTTCTCTGTTAATACTCCCATTATTCCGCATGATAATAATTGGTCTGTTGCCTGAGGCCTTGAGGTTAAAGGAAACCAGAAGATTCCCTGGTTTGACATTTTCTGTGTATTTTTACATGATTTCCAGTACTATACTAAGCAGCTATGTTTAAAGATGATCAAAAAATTACTGTGACAAGGAGAATTTGGAAATGACAGGCTTAGTCCAGCCAATTATGGTTTTTGCTGCTTTGGTGCTAGGTTAAATTCAGGCTAAATTTAGAACCACTGGGACTGAGTGCCTTGGTTGATCTCCAGTGATTGCTGTTGGCTAAGAAGTAAAGGGCGTCTGTACCTATGTACCATTTCTGAAATATTAAAAGATTTTTAAAAGGAAAGAATATAATAAAGGAATAAGAAAAAGCAAAAGGGGGAACAGTTTATATGTTATGATATAAACTGGAATTCACTTATTTTCTTTTTAGCTGGGCCTCGCTGTTTGAATATGTTCACTAAGACATTGCTTAAAAATGACATCAAAGAGTAAAACACTCTCTCACCTTGTCAACCTTCACACTTCAATGCTGAAATAAGTAGAACCGCATAGTCAGTAGGGCCCACACAATAACCCTGTTTATTAGAAACCTTGAGCCAGGCTATACATACAGAATAATCCACTCTACCTCCTGATTTTCTCAGCTGGAGTATGTGTGTGTTAAAGGGCATGACCTCTGCTGGATCCTACCTTTATAGTCCCACTCAAAAATCTGTATGCCAGTCTATAAGTCTTTGTACACAAGGTATGGTTGGTAAATATTTCATAGATGCAGACTTTCTGAAAGCCAGAAAGAGAGTAGGTTTCATTGTGAATATCTAGAGTTTAGGAGAAATCTTTTTAACCATATGTGTAATGATATAGAATTCACCTCTTTCCTTTTCCCTGTTTTATTCTATCCGTTACTCCCTGGATGAGCTATCACAACTGTCTGTGAAACCCTTACCCACCACGAGATTTAAGCCACATCCATTATTTCCACCTGGACATTTTAGGCATCACTTCAATTGGCCACCCTCTCTGAGGTGATATTGGGAGTTCTTCCTCAAGCAGCCTCAGCATTCACTTCTTTACTGAATTATCCACTTGGGCATCCTCGTGCTCCCAGGCTGGTTGTCATATGATTTTCAGGCTTAGTGAAACTTCTGCCCAGGGAAAAGACTGCCTGTTGTAGGTTTGGCAATCAGAGCAGAGTGAGATGCTCCTGGCACAGTTGGATCCTACCTTTATAGGTAGGATGGTGGTCCTGGAACTATTGTTTGTTCTCATATGTGTGTGTCCAAGCCCACAAGCCTTTATATACCAACAGGAAAGGTCATGCTAGCATTAAAAACAAAAGGCATTATTGTAACCTAAGCTCTGATTCCCACAGAAGAATAAATGAACACTTTCATAAAGTCAGAGGATTTTTCTTAGAGTATCAGTCCATATATTTCTCCAAATTTGTACCATAGCAAAATTATAAAGTGAAACATCAGATAAAAAGAATATGCTATTATATAACTTACATATACTATCATAATGCAATCTATATTTGTGGTGGTCTATGTTAAGAAATGAAGTATATTTATCTATCTTAGCTTTACATGCATCTTGTAAATAAGATACATATCTGCATACTATTTTGAAGTTCCTTGGAACCAGAATTTTGGAAAATTTTAATGGAAAACAGCCCAAGTGCCTATCGACCCATGAATGGATTAACAAATTGTGGTATATGTACACCATGGAATACTTTGTAGTCACAAAAGAGATGAAGACTTCACATCTTTTATATTTACCTGGATGGAGCTAGAACATATTATTCTTAGTAAAGTATCAAGAATGAGAGAAAAGTATCCAATGTACTCAATACTACAATGAAATCAATATTTAATCACCTACACATTCATATGAATGGTAAAACATAACTATAGTCCAAAAAGTAGAAGGGAAGAGGAGAGAGAGGGGCGGGGAAAGGAGAGGTGGTAGGAGAGAGGGTATTTGGGAGGACCTCACTTAATGTTTATTATGCAATGGTACATTTCAAAACTATTAAGAAAAGAGTATAATTGTGATGGATGTGTTACTTAGTTCAATGTCAGCATTTCACATTGTATATCAAATCAGTATACTGATCCCCCATAAATGCATCATTGTACAAAGTTATGATTTAATAAAAACAAAACAAAACAAAGAATATATTTAATAACATTTTTTGTATCTGGAGAATATTGAAAATTAATATGTATATTTCCAGCCATTAGTTTTAACTGAGTTTCATTTATTTATTTATTTATTATTTTTTTTTTTTTACTGTTTTTGGCTGGGGCTGGGTTTGAACCTACCACCTCCAGTATATGGGGTCAGCGCCCTACTCCTTTGAGCCACAGGCACTGAGAGTCCAAGTTTCATTTTTTGAAGGATATATTCTCTTCTGAAAGTTCCATTGTATGATGCATTTTTCTCAGCACAGACTCCAGTATTTAATTCTTGACACTATCATGGACATTTTTGTGGACAAATCATGTAAATGCTATATCAACAGAAAGGGGAGTTGAATTAAAGAAGTCTGCCAATGTTTACCTTTCAGTACTATTTTAAAATTAAAATAACTATATATACATTTAAAATTAAAAAGTAGAATAATTCAAGCACTCTCCAACTTATAAGTGGAGTTTGGTCTGAAAGTATTAATTGGTTAAGATCTCGGGATGCATTTTTTTCCTAAGGAAGAACAAGAATGCAAAGGTTTGGTTCCTAGGTGAGCCTTTAATACACTTATGTTATATGTATACAACACACATGCTATAAAATTGCCTTTAGAAATGTTAGGAACTATTTTTTTCATACACGGTATATTAGCAGAGCTGTATAAAACAAAAACATTGAAACAAATTCATTACCCCCTTGGTTAAGAATAGAAATATCATAATGAATGTGTTCTGAAGCAGAGCACATGCCCATTTGGTTCTAAACTTAGAAATATAAAATGAAGTTAATCAGATAATTTGTGAGGTTACTGTTCTATGTATTATCACCTCATCTTTCTAGTGCTTTTCTATCTTTATCTATATTCCCATGGTACTATTTCTTATAACCTAATCTCCCATAGTAAACTTTCCTCCCTTCCTACCACTTTTCTTTCTTCTTTCCATTAACTTGGTTTAGTTTTGATTCTGATAGTACTGTCTTCTCTGTCCCTCGTTTGGACCATTCCCAAGGAAACCCTTAGCTCTCTGTTGTTTATCAATGCCTTTCTCTGTGGATTCTAGGAATAATTGCTCTCTATTAAAACAAAAATATGTAATAATACATTAAATGAGTAGCTTAGAACTCTTTACATATTTAACCTAAAAATAAGTGAACTCTATACTATGAGAAACTAGCCCCTTACCACAAAAAGCTTAATGTTCTGGTTATTAATAATTATAGTTAATAATAATAAAACATAGAATGTTGTGTTAAGCCTTCAACATTAATTTTTCACTTGCTATTCATAACAGCATGTAGTAGGTCTTAATGTATTAATAAATCCCATTTTACAGATGAAGAACTTGATGGGAATGATAGATATAGGTAGTAAAGTTAGACAAAATGCACAAATTAGAACGATAGTAAATTAAAGGAACATGATTTTGTACTTGTGAAGAAAACTCTTAGGGATTGTGATAGCACAATGAAGCATTTAGGCTGTGGATTCAGACAGAGCTGGATTTGCCTTATTTATTACTTGTTACACGCCTGACCTTTGACAGTAGCTACTTCTCTGGGCTTCATTTTCTTGTTGTAGAAAATGGAGATAAGAATAACTAATCAGAGCATGCATTGAAGAGTCACAAGTGTCCATCAAATGAAAACACCGTGTGCACGCTCCTAACACAGTACTTGGTACATTGCATGTACTTTATAAATAAATTAAATAATTATTAGCTATTTCTTATTGACTGATCTTTACTTAGATTGATTTCTCAGTGGTTGCACCTTCATATGTAAAAGTTTAAGATGTGAAGTTGTTAAACAGTTCCCTTAAATTGTTTCAATGATAAGTTCTGTTGTGTGTCTCCAAGGGGGTTGGTGGTGTACCCAGAAAGGAAACCAGGAAAGGTTCAGGCTAAGTTTAATGAAAGGAGACTAAGACTCACCTGGGCAAAGACAGAGGCCGCAGTGGGGATAGTTGGCAGCTTTTCATACTCGGAGTAAGGGCAGGTTGCTGGAAAGCTTTGGCCATGTAGGGTCTTTTCAGCGGAAGTCTTAGGGCAGGGCCAAGCAGGCCTTCTGTTCTGGGGGGGAGGCAGGGGAAGGGTTTAGGCCCTTAACAGTGTCTGTTATCAAATTCTGGTATCTGAGCTATTACCTTAATAAAGTAAGAGAAGGAGCATATTTTCACAAAGGTATATAGGTCAAGTATTGCTTTTATTTTTTTCTTATAATAACAAAATGAGAATACCCCTAGTGTGTAACCCTTATTTGGCAATGACTGAAACAAGAACATTGAATTGCTGGGTTTTATCATTCCATTCTGTGTGCTCCAGTTCCAGGGAAACCCCGGCTTGTGATTAATCACACTCAAATGAATACTGCTCTCATTCAGTGGCACCCCCCTGTGGACACATTCGGACCCCTTCAGGGCTACCGTCTCAAATTTGGCCGCAAGGATATGGAACCACTCACTACTCTGGAGTTCTCTGAAAGAGAAGACCATTTCACAGCCACAGATATCCACAAAGGAGCATCGTATGTCTTCAGGCTCGCAGCCAGAAACAAAGTGGGCTTTGGGGAGGAGATGGTGAAGGAGATTTCTGTTCCAGAAGAAGTGCCAACTGGATTCCCTCAAAATCTTCACTGGGAAGGCACGACTTCGACCTCCGTGCAGTTGTCTTGGCAGCCACCTGTCCTGGCCGAGAGAAACGGCGTCATCACCAAGTATACCCTTCTGTATAGGGATATCAACATCCCCCTTATCCCAACGGAGCAGCTTATTGTTCCAGCTGACACCACTATGACACTCACTGGCTTAAAACCAGATACCACATACGATGTAAAAGTACGTGCTCACACGAGCAAAGGGCCCGGGCCATATAGTCCCAGTGTCCAGTTCAGGACACTGCCTGTGGATCAAGGTAGGATTTGTCTGCTTATGGCCTTCCTCCTTTAAAGGAATATCAGTCTTTGGAAATCAGTATTTTGAAGCTATAAATAACTGATCGGCCCATTCATATTAATAGGTTCCACAAAAACAAAAAGGTAAAGTATGTAAAACTTAATCCATATTGGACGCCTTAGATTTCAGTTATAGAATGCCAAGCAAGTCTGGCTGACAGCACTCCAATGTCCTCAGGTAAGGAAAATACAGAATAGTTGGCTGAATTGGAGAGAAAGGAGAGATCTTTATGAGAATGGGGTATTAATATGAATGCTCTGAACAGGTAGGCAAAATCATACTTCTCTCTCTGATCAAAGGCAGCATCTATACATAAGCCCTATGGTCCACGGTGGAAAAGGACAGCACATATGTTTTTAGGAATAGTTTAAATACACTGTTTTTCCTTTTCCAGCAGTGTTTGCAAAAAATTTTCATGTCAAAGCAGTAATGAAGACTTCAGTGTTGCTGTCCTGGGAGATTCCAGAGAATTATAATTCCGCCATGCCTTTCAAAGTAAGTTGTTTTCTAATCTCTAAGAAATCACAGGTAAAAGTAGAGGGGACTATTTATCTGGGTACATTATTTACAGAGCATGTAGGCCACCTGGAGCTGCTGCTTGTACTTACTATTCTCATTTGTGACTTTCATGGAGGAGGCTGAGTTTCTTTGGCATCATGACCTTTCCACGCTAAAGAGGGACAGGAGCTCAAACCCAGGGCTAACATTACTTCTTACCTACATCTTTGAACTTGAATGTTTTACATCTTAGCCACTGTTCTTTGTTTAACTTGAACGTTTTACATCTTAGCCAGTGTTCTTTGTTTTTCTGCCAGAGAATTAAATTTGCATGGTTCCTGTCTATTTATAATGCAATATCCTGGGAGCTTTTGAATTTCCTTGGTTTGAATTCTTGGCACATTTTAAACTCTGGCTTGCCATTGTGATATATTGAAAAATGTTAGTGAGAAGTACAAGTTTATGAAATAAGGAGTAAAGAAACATTTTTGAAAGTAAAAATATATTTAGGAACAGGACTTGAAAGCTTTAGAAAAAAAGGTGATGTGGATAATACATTGAAAACCTGGAGAATTTCTGTATACATATCATTAAAATTGCATAGAGCTGACAGGTGAGATATTTAAAAGTTGTATGCATCTTTGTCATATATTTTGATAGAAGCATTGTATCATTACACAGTGGGAAAATGACAGGAAAATTAATGCAGTTTCTAGAATTATGAATGCTTATTGGCTTAGGGATTGCCCCAAATTAGAATTGACCTGACAAACATTTTCTGTGAGCAAGTTCATATTGATTTAGAAAACATCTTTTGCTTCTCTGATCACAAAAATTCTTTGCTTATATCTTTAGATTCTTTACAATGATGGGAAAATGGTAGAAGAAGTGGATGGGCGAGCCACACAGAAGTTAATTGTCAACCTGAAGCCTGAAAAGTCCTATTCTTTTGTGCTAACAAACCGTGGAAACAGTGCTGGAGGGCTTCAGCACAGGGTCACTGCAAAGACTGCCCCAGACGTGCTGCGTACCAAACCTGCCTTCATTGGGAAGACAAACTTGGATGGCATGATTACTGTGCAACTGCCTGAAGTCCCTGCCAATGAGAATATAAAGTAAGTTGACTAAAGGGTTAGGGCTGAAGGAAAGATCTGCAGGTAAACAAGAAAGTTATATCTCAGCACTGCGCAAATATCGTGGCTCTAGGAGAATATGTTGCTGATCAAATAGTGAAAGATTGTTCAGCCCAGACTCACAGTTTTGCTCTCCGAGTTCTGTTATAGGGTGTTCTTGTGTTCCTTCTAACATACATTGACTTACATTGAGTTTTCTCTATATTTCAGCAACAGTGTTACTTAGAGGAGGTAGAACAATAAAGCATGGTCCTTATTCCAATGCAGTTAATGTCATAGAGTATGCAATAAGGTGAATAGTTTTTTGGGCTTTTTTTTTTGGAGTTTCTGGCTGGGGCTAGGTTTGAACCTGCCACCTCCAGCATATGAGGCCAGCATCCTACTCCTTTGAGCCACAGGCACCGCCCTGTGAATAGTTCACTGATGCTAATATTTGGCAAAATATTTATGTAATTGTGAGGAAATCTTACAGGGTCCTACGAGGTTGAAAGAAATTTGGGGAATTGAGATAAATATGATATATGACACTGATGTTTCATCATAGGTATGTGTTGCTAAAAAATAGGAAATATTTTGACAAGCTGAAGTTCAAAATGACATTGAAAAACCATAAATTTTAAAAATGTAAGATTTTTGTCTTGGATGGAGCATAGTGTAGAGGCCAATGGGTCTAAAATGGAAAATTAAATCCAGTTAATTAAGTAGTTTATAACTGGTTACTTGCATAGTCAGTAGAAAGGAAAAGTATTTTGACCAAAATGTATTAACTAGAATGTTTTTGGTAGACCCTGGAGAATAAAAAATTGATGTACTTTCTGTCTTTAAAGAGTGCTTATCCTAAAGTGGGCAATATGGAGAAATAGATTTAAAATGATAATGATAGGGTTATGTATCATCTTAAGAGCAGCTAATGCAGAATGGGGTGGGACAAGGAAGTTTCTGAAATTAATCTTGAAGCAAAAATAGGAAACATACAAATAATAAAAGAGAGTTATATGCACAAGTAACAGTGTATGGCAGTTGTTCTCAACCTGTGGGTCGTGACCACTTTGGGGTCAAACAACCCTTTGACAGGGGTCACTTAAGAACATGGGAAAACACAAATTTTTGAAAAACACATATTTTGCGCACATGAAGTAGCAATGAAAATAATTTTATGGTTGGGGGTCACTACAACATGAGAAACTGTATTAAAGGGTTGTGGCATTAGGAAGGTTGAGAACTACTGGTGTATGCAAAGGCCCATTAGGACATTCAGAAAGTAGTGGTGTATGCTGGGGCCCAGAGTGTCTGGGCAAGAATGAGGAAAGAGACAAGACGGAGGTATATCAGAGCCAAGGAATTCTCAAGAATCGGTCTCTATCCTGTAGATGGTGGACGTCATTGAATGTCTTTATGCAGGAGATTACCATGGTATGTTTACAATACCTGATGTTGTGCTACCTATTTGGGTTAAGTCTAGACCCTTTCTCATTTCTTTTAACCTACACCTTCAAGTGTACATGAGATTTGCTATGACTAGTTTGAAGGCCAAGAAGAGAGTCATTTTTATATAATTCACAAACTGTTGGAACATTGGAGGGATTGGAGTATCATAGAGAATAATGTTAAGAAAAATCTTTGGGAAGTCAGCACAGTTAACTCTAGGCAAATAATAGCACCCTAAAGGAAAGCAACAGTGGTGGAAATCCTGTACAGAATCAGACATGAGAGAGACCAGGCAGTGGTGTGGCAGAAAGTGGCAGTCACTGTAATGACAAGATCTAAATGTAGGAAAATGTCACAGAGGCTCTGAGGTCTGAGCATGGATGACAGTGGATGATGCTGCCATTTATCCTAAGGGAGGAAAAATCCAGAGAAAGTTAAGGAGTTTTCAAATTTTGTGTGTATTTATATGCAATATCAGTGAAATACTCAGTTAGAAACATAGGATTAAAGATATGAATTTGCAAGTCATTTAGAGCAGCAATGGTTTTTATAGGAGAGAGAATCACTAAGGCAATGTGGTAAAAACATGAAGTAAAAGACTAAAATTAACATGTCAGTCAGTAGGAAGAAAAAGGCTGGTAGGAGGCACAGAAACAACTTGCTAGAAAGTTAAGAGGACAATTGAGCCAGCACAGCATGGCAAAGGGCTTTTCTAGAAGAAGAAAAATTTGGAAAGCACAGACAAAAATTTCCAAAGCTCCAGAAAACTTTAAGTAGATGATTGAGAAGATCAGTATTAAGAAAATTAAAATTGAGCAGCGCCCGTGGCTCAGTGTATAGGGTGCCAGCCCCATATACTGAGGGCGGTGGGTTCAAACCTGCCCCGGCCGAACTGCAAAATAAAAAAATAGTCGGGTGTTGTGGCGGGCGCCTGTAGTCACAGCTACTCGGGAGGCTGAGGCAAGAGAATCGCCTAAGTCCAGGAGTTGGAGGTTACTGTGAGCTGTGATATCACTGAGGGTGATAAAGTGAGACTCTGTTTCTAAAGCAAGAAAGAAAGAAAGAAAGAAAGAAAGAAGGAAGGAAGGAAGGAAGGAAGGAAGGAAGGAAGGAGGGAGGGAGGGAGGGAGGGAGGGAGGGAAGGAAGGTTAAAATCATTAATAAAAGTTGTAAAACAGTGCAATCTGTGAAATTTAGAAATAAATCAGCAATAAGTTTGGCCACTTCAAACTCAGCCACTTTTTTAAAGAAGTTTTAAGAAAACTTTCAGTTGTTTATCTGGTAAAATAATTGGTGGATTTCAACTAGGTAACAGAATTTCCAAAAGATAATCACAAAGAAATTCACTGGAAAATATCTCCTTTTTCCCCCCACCTCTTATTTTTCTATAATTTAGAAAACTGAAATAAAAATAGAGTATTAGTATAATTTTTATCCCCAGAAATTTAATATGATATTGCAATTATATTTCTACATTGACTTATTTATTAGTTAAGTGATTTTTATTGCTATCAGCAGATATCTGTATATTTGTCAAATCAGTTTATTGAAATATGGTTGGTATGTGAAATGCTGTACCTATTTAACATACACAACTTGATGAGTTTGGGGATAAGCATTTACCTGTATAATCATCATGATATATCAGTCATTTTATTTTATTTTATTTTATTTTTTGAGGCTAGCCAAGTGAAGCAGTGGGAGAGTGGAGAAGAAACAAATTTGTAACTGGTTGTGATCAATTACTTGTAAATTGGACCAGCCCAAATTGGTTATTTCTCAGTTACCCACCATGGTGTCAATCAGCGTTTCCGAGATTCAGTGGATAATGTGGACTTTCTCGTTGCTCCCATACAACAGAGCGAACTTGGGAGCCTGGGCAAGTGAAGGTGCAGCAGAATCCTAGGTAGACAGAGGAGGCCGTTGTCGGTGTCCCTAACCCCGCTGTAGTAGTTCAGGATAAGGGTCCTGGAGAAAGTGACAACAAAGCTGAGGCTTAAGGGGTGACAGTGGGACTATATTCCCACTTTATAGTGCTTTACAACTTACTAAAAACCTTAGAAAGCTTTATTTAAGCTTCATCTAACCCTATAAGGTAGATTTTCCTTCAATTCAACTTGCATGTGAATAAAGTGGGGCCATTAAATAGTAAGTGACCCTGCCGAGATGGTACAGTTGAGACTGAGGAGACGGCTGTTTGGGCAGAGGGTATAGAGGCTGTGCTGGTGCAGAAGCTGGAGAAAGACCAGCCCTTGTTATGCATCCACATCCTACCCTTCTGCTGGGACTTTTCAGCTGGCATCTAACAAATGAACATTCTATACATGCTGTTTTGCCAGTGCTGTGGCTGGGAATAAAAAGATCACTGAGGTAAAGTCCTACCTTATAGAAAGAGAAAATAGATCATGTGAATTTAATGGAGTGAGTGCTGTCAGGTAGCATAGAAACCCAAATATTAAGTGTGAACCCAGCTTGGGTGTCAGGGAAGCTTTCTGAGGGAGCTCATCTCTAATCTGAGTCTTAGAGACTAACAAGATTTAAGGAAGGTGAAAAAGTTGTGAATAGTGAAAGAACAGGGAAAAGATATGGACTATAAATTCATTCCATTAAAAAAAAATGCATGTCTTTTCAGGAAAAGAACAGTTGAAAGAAGAAAATAGTATAGTATATGGTGTAGTATTTACTGTTAATTTAGTTTTCAAGACTTTCCTTTATTTACATAAAAATGATCATTAGGAATTATTTATTAAATTGTCTTAGTAAAATATGTTAGCCATTATTGGAAATTGGTATTTTTAGTTCATTGGTGATAAACTTCAGTTTCATTTTCAATTTCTGAATGAAACGAGAATATTGCAGAGTGTGCTTCGTCTTTTAGAGTTTTCCTTGAGCTTGTTCAGTTTCTCTCTTTGTTGTGTGTCTGTACTTCCTCCTCCTGTATTTGAAACAGGAGTCGGGGAAAGAGACTTTGGTAACAAAGAGACACAACCGTTATGAAGCAGAAAAAGAAAGCAAATGATTGTGGACAAATTTTGTTTCCTAGAAATTAATTACGTTTCTCAGAAATATATTCTAAATGCTCTGGGGATACAAAGGAGGGAAAGACCAAACTAGGAAAGTACTTGTATAGGAAAAGTAGCAGAGCCATAGAAAATGAAACGCAAACCTGTTAATTGAAAAATCTTAGATAATTTATATTTCCTGGGATTGTTAAGGGGACAATAGCATAAGGTTACTCATCTTTCTTCTGCGGTGGTTCATGAGGCATGGTCAGGGATTACCAGAAGCTCTGTGCCATGCTGTGCTATTTGCAATAGTTGCCAAGTTTAGATATTAGAAAAGATATGACCTTTTGCTCAGTATTCTATGGGAGCAATGAGGGGGAGGAAATAGAACTTATTCCAGAACTGTGGCCAACTTGATAACTTTGACTTTGCTGAAACTATCTAGAAAAATGTTTTCAGGCAGAATATAATTTTGGTGGCTGAACTCTTCTCTTGTTGACCCATAGATACAATACTTTCCTTATTTCTGGCCATGTTAATTGAAAGGTCATGATCCTTGCTCCCCAGATCCTCATCACCTAAAAATAAAATTGTTCCTTACCAATTTAATGAAGATACAGCTTCTTACTTTCAAATCCTTTCACACTTGTTTTTGGTTATTTTTGTTGTTGTTTTTCTATTTTTTATAGAAAAAAAATGGTAAATCAGAGGAGCTCACCCACAGAAAGACCAAATTTCTTTAGAAGTAGCCTTAAGGATACTGCAAATTCTGTAGTGTTTAAACTTTCTATTTAAGTAGATTTGGGAGCAGAATGTCAACCAGAAAACCTAGCAATGCCGCTGTTCCTCTGAAGCAAGTTGTGATGACAGAGGGGACCTTCTCTGACTACACAGAGCAGAATTTTACTCTGAGTATTTTAAAAAAATGTCCCACACAGATTGTACTAAGAGAAAAAGCCTCCAGAAGGGGGGTACTCAATGTAAATTAATTTCTAACAACCACTTTTATGTTTCTAAAAAATGGAAATGAAGAATAAGTATATTTTATGAAATTGTGAATTTCCTTGATCTTGCTCATTTGGCTTTCAAAGTCTCTACCTTTTGTTCTTTTGAAAAAGATGATTCTTGATAATATGTAGCATACAATGTTGCTTCATAAAATTTGTGTACCACTATTAGCAGTTTAACAAGGGCATATTCATCAGATGTTTGTCAACTGAAGAATTAAAAGCTTAATTCGCATACTGCTTTACAACTTTCTAAAAATCTTAGAAAGCTTCATTTAAGCTTCAGAAAACCCTGTAAGGTAGAAATTCTTTCTTTTTTTTTTTGGTTGCAATTTTTGGCTGGGGCTGGGTTTAAACCCACCATTTCCAATATATGGGGCTGGCGCCCTACTCCTTGAGCCACAGGTGCCACCCAGGCAGATAGTCTTTCAATTCAATTTACATGTAAATAAAGTGAGGCCGTTAAATAGGAAGCAACCTAGACAAGAAGATACAGTTGAGACCAGTAATAGTACTAACAGGGGCTTACCAGGCTCTTCAAGGGACAAGACACACACAAAATCTGGGATCCTAAACCCTTGGGCCACAACCTGGTACCTGTGAGTGGCCTGTTAGGAACTGGGCTGTACAATAGGAGGTGAGCGATGGGTGAGGGGCCAAAGCTTCATCTGTGTTCATAGCTGCTCCCGTTGCTCCCATCACTGCCTGAGCCCTGCCTCCTGCCAGATCAGCACCGGCAGGGATCCAGGTGCCTGCTCCTTACGAGAATCTAATGCCTGATGATCTGGGGGAAATGCAACGTGCTTAAATCAACCCCAAACCATCCCCTACCCTGGTCCATGGAAAAATTATCTTCCATGAAACCTGTTCTTGGTGCCAAAGAGGTTGAGGCCCATGGCACTAACTGATGTAGTCTTTATGAGAAGGTGCTTCTGATTGTACGGCTGAAGAGGTTGACGAGCTGGCCCTGGCACACAAGATGAGAAGCAAAAGGAGGGACCTGAATCCAGGTCCTCGGGCTGCATAGCCTATGTTCTAAGCCACAATCCTGTGACCACAGATTTGTTGGTCAAGACAGGTGTTTTCCCTAAGACATTGCTAAATGATTAAGAGCTCCATAAGAAAGAGGCATAAGCAGGACTGTCCCAGACAGACCTCATAACCAAGAATGACCAGGCACAGACACTTGGGCAGAGATCTTGGAAATGCATGTAAAGTATCATGAAGCAATAAAGTCAGTGAGTTGCCATGAGGCCTCTGTAAGCAATGACATTCATCATTAAACCTCAAGACAGATTTTTCACCTCCCAGTTAAATAATGTTTGAGAATGCTAATACAGCCTGCTAATACAAAAAGCCTGACTGAATTTGAAGTGGGACTGCCACCAAGACGAAAGCTCACCCCTTGATGATAATATATTAAATGAAATTAGTAAAACTTTCCTTAATATAATTAAAATTCTGAAGGTTAGATTTAACTTATCTAATTAAATCTAATATACTGGGAAAACACAGCTTACTTTATAAGTAGTCAAGGGCTTTCTAAGATATATTGATTCTGAAGTTATTTATTTTACTATTAGTTTAAAAGTTAAGGTCTGTGCTGAAAAGGCATTTTGAGTCTAAACTCCAAGCATGAGGCAGGCAGATGAAGGAGAATGTTGAGTGTAATTTTCCCATATATCAAGCAAGCTCCAAAAGCAATTTACCTTTTTTTCTTCATTCCAGGAAAAGTCTTCCAGTTCATATAATTTGGTTGATATGAATGTGTTGGGTACGCAATCACTCCCCCATCTGAATCATCTTATCTTTCTTAATGCCCCATGAGATTAGAATAAAGGTCACCATTAGGCCTGTCAAGAAAAGCACTTCTGTAGTAAAGAGTTATATATTCTATAAACTCTACTTAGGCATGTCGTTGCTGGCTTGGAGAATGGAGGAAAAAGCTGAATGAAATGAAGAGTTAGAAATACTGATGGAGGACCCCCAAATATTTTTGACTACTTGAGTTAGGGAAGACGTAAGTTTCTGAGAGCCACATCCCCCAGTAATTTTTACTTTTCAGTAGAAAAGAACTCAGTGATAAAATGGCAACATTAAGCAGATTTGGGGGAAATTGATGATATGGCCGAATATAGGGACCTGCCCAAATAGAACCATCCTGCCCAGGAAAGAACATCCCTCCCAGGAAGGAATGAATGCACCAATCCCTACACCTCGGAACTCTTATATTCCCACCCTCCTTAACCTATGTGCTGACTTCTCCTTAGAACTCAGCCTCTTCTCACCCGAGTGAATAAAGGCCACATTGCCCACACAGACCCTGGACTCTGCTTTCTTTCATTCATGTATTGCAATAACCTCTCATTTTCGGTCCTTAACCTCTCAATTATATGTAAATCTACTTTGTTAATATTTTCTAAATATATAAATTTCCTGAATAGTATAAGAGAATTATAGGCAGTTGATTTAATCAGAGCAGTCAGGGAAAGTTTGAATTAGGTAATAACAAGTGAATAGATATTTGTGGAAAGAGATTAGTGAAGTCGGTTGGAGTGTCAGAAAGTTCTGGTCACCTGGAACAGACTGATGAAAGGATCAGTGACGGGAACGGACCGTGGTAAATCTAAGGCACTGAAAGTCTATCATGCCATAGCTCAGAGGATGTGGAGAGATGGAGTCAGACAAGAGCCTGCTGGGCCTCAGAAGACCTTTTGATCTTTAGTTTGAGACAAATGAGGATCAACTGAAATCTTTAAAAAGCGGAGCTGGCACAATCACTTTTGAATTGTGGATCAGAAATTTCATAGACAGGACTAGAAGGAGTTGAAGTCAGTGGAGAGACGGAGAGAAGAGTAAGGCAGGGGTCTGGGCACAGGGCCATGGATAAGACCGGAGGGGTGGCAGTAGAGACAGAGTTGGGAGGTTACAGGACTTGGCAATAGATTGGGTATGAGGCAGGGGAGAGCCAAAGCAGATTGTCAGTGAGGACACCCAGGTTTCTGGCATGCATGCTGAAATAGACTGCTCTGCAAAGTTGGAGGAGTGTTTATTTTAAAAGGTATGTTATTTGTTTTGTTTTAACCACAGTAAGTTAGAGGGACTTTTGTGGCATACAAATGGAGACAAAGTCTAAGTAGGATAAACCTGTAGAACCCAGAAGAGCATTCTTGACTAAAGATATCAATCTGTAAACCATTTGCATATAGTTAAAGAATAGATGCCTTGGGGTGGAATGAGATCTCCTAGTATGAAAGTAGAATATGAATAGAAGGTCATGGAGAGTCCTATGGAAGGTCCTGTGATAGGTAGTGGATAATAAATTCTGCTAAGGAAATAATGTTAGTGTGGTAAGAGATACACGTAGAAATAACAGGAGGGTTTGCTACACAGAAAAAGGGCTAAGAATGTTTCATGGAGGATCTTGTCAACACATTAAGATTCTGCCAAGAGGTCAAGAAAAAAGAAGAGGATCAAAAACTCAACTTTCGATGTGACACCATGGGTGTCACTGAGAACCCCAGCCATGGCAGTGAGGTGGAGTGAGGGCGGGGTGAGCAGGGGAATGAGTGAAAGCAGAGCTGCAGGAATAATCTCTCTCTGCAGGAATTTCTCAGTAGGGGTAAGAGAGAGGGAGGTGACTGGAGTGGGATATGGTATGTTCTGTTTATTAAATGCAGATATTTATTGCAGAGTTGGAAGCTAATGGAGGGGGGGATACAGGAGGGAGAAGTTGAGATATATGAAAGAAAAGGATCCAGTGTATGGTAAACCTCCTAAGAAAATAAGAGGATTAGAAACAATTTGAGAAATAGTTATTGACCTTAAAACGTAGGACCAGCCTTTCTGCTGTACCTAAAAGAAAGTTTATGGTTTATTTACAGATAGCGATACAGATAAGCATGTAGTTTGGTAGACAGATGATTCTCAGACAGAATTCCCAGACAAGGAATTCCGATCTCAATGCTTGTATTTTTTTTTTCTGTATATAGGAGGTAAGATTCTCTTCTCATGGGAGGTAGAGATGTCCAGAATTTTCAGGCTAGAAACAAAAGTGTGAAAAAGTATTGTGGCCAATGGAAGGACTAGGTGACTAGAGAAGTTACTAGGAAGCTGGGAAGTGGTAAGATGGGCAGGCAGCATGGACAGCCCCATTGTGTTTGCTGATCTTCAGCGTGTGGCATTATTCGGCCCTGCACTTGGTTATCCAAGCTGTATTCAGCTCCCTGGGTTCAGGCACAGAGAACAACAAGCAGAGATTTTGGCCAAGGTAAAACGGAAGGGGTAGGCTTTGGAAAGGGAGGGTCAAAAGATCTGAGAGCCTGGAAGGTGCATAGGCCAGCTGTGGGAAGGTTGCCATCACCCAGGATGTAGCAGAGTTAGGGAAGAAAGGAAGTCCATGAGCCCCTCAAAAGAATCTTTCCTAAATGGAAAAAGATGTGGGGAAGGTGGTAGATGACAAAAATCAGCAAGAGAAGAGCATAAGACAGCTGGATTCCATGAACTCCAAAAAAGAACGAGGTGTGTTCCATTGTTAGCAAGAGGGTGGAGGGAAAGTACCTGCAGGAAGGCAGGAAGGAACCCCCAAACCCTGACTCTGAGGTTCACAGGCAGGGGAGGAAGAAGCCACCAGCTGCTGTATGAAAGGGCTGCAGGGAAAGCCATGTCCTTGGGGAAAGCCAGGTCGTAGGTACGGCTGGTAACCTGGGTGTTCACACAGCCGTGGTTGGAGAGAACACAGTTGAAATGTGGGATTTGGACCTCAGCAAAGCTCTCTATGATGTGGAGCTCCAAATTGCCACTGCTTCATTTCATTCAATGTGTGAGAGCTGCTTGAAAGCAGACTTCACTTTCACTGCCCTCGATGAATGCTTTAGAGATGAGGGGAGAGAAAAGGTTGTGGATATTTGGCTACACTGTTAATTTATCTCTGTAGGGAAGGCCGGTCAGTTCTTATTCCCACCACGAGTCAAATGAATAGTTAGGGAATGCTAACTAATTCTTTTCTCAAGTACAAGAAGGGAAATTCAAATTTGAAGGCAGAAGAAAAATTAGTGCAACTCATGAGCTTAACCGTGATTGACACAATGCTCTCTGATAACATGCAGCATCATTGCTTTAGGATAGAGCTCTCCTGACTTAGCTGGGTTGGTACTGAAACGCAAGAAGTTCCCTGACAAGTGTGTTTGTCAAGCACATCTGCAGTGTTACTCTGTACGCTCAGTTGCAGCCTCTGTCATTCTCTTCCATGCTCATTGAACATGATGGACTTGTTTGGCAAATCCTTCAGGTGGTGGGAGGACGGGAGGAGGGGAAACTTCCTCTGGATCATAAAATAAAAAATACTTGTCTCTCTTAAATACACACACACCTGACTCTTCTCCTCACCCACCTTGATCATTGTGATTGTGATTATTTGTAGTAAAGGAAATGAATGGCTAGGTGATGTAATACTGCACGTCTGTAGATTAGTTGCTCAGGGCACCATGGAAAAAGGATTGTCTGATTTGTCTCCAATTCTCGATTAGGAAGAAGGAAAAAAAAAAAAACACTTTGGCAAGTTCGTTAACCTTATCTCAGAATTTCATCATCGGGTCTTACTGAACGAGAGTTCAGACGCATCTGTCCCACCACAGTGAGCAGCCCTGGCCAGCAGCAGCTGCCGTCTGTAGTGCCACAGACGCTATGAGGAGCATTTGGGGGTTCATTTGTTTTTTCCCCCCGTAACAGCATGATATTTTTCACTCAGCATGATTATTTTTCACTCTCACGTTTCAGAGCTATAACTGCAATTTTGGAAGGTAGCATGATCAGTCCATGATCACACAGTGGATTGGTAGCAGCAGAGCCCAAATTCACAGCCAGGTGCTGCATTCTTATCAGAACGTTCTGAAGCAGCTCTGTCCAACACATCTACAAAATCCCAGTGAAATTTAAAAATGTCTAAGAGCTATAGTGAAAAAGTAAAAACAAATAAGTAATATTAATTTTGATAACTAAATATTCTAGCTATATCTAACCCAATATGTCTATAATATTATTGTTTCGACATACGATCACTATTTTAAAAGTATTTATTATTGAGATAGTATGCATTCTTTGTTTAAATACTAAGATTTTAGAATTGAGAGATTTTCCATTTAATAGCACACTCATTTCACGTGCTCCACCGCTTTAAGGAGCTACCCTTACCATACTGAGCAGCTCAGCTCTGGGCTGGATGGAAACAGCTCTTTATCACAGAGGATTTGCTGAGTTTTTCACAGGATCAGTGTGAGATGAGTGGAAAGAGGCCCCCCGGTGCATGCCATTGTTCTCCATAATACAGTGTATAAGGGGTTGGTAGTGGTCTTCCTCTCGCCCTGTTGTCCTGTGTGGTAGCCTTCTCTTAAAGTTTCGGATGGGAGCACACACACTCTCATTTTCACAGTAAGTCTCTGCCAAATGTATGGAGTCCTTACTTTATGATACATAGAATAAATGAGAAGAGACTGACCATTGCCAAGGTTAAGATAGATGTAGGTTTGAGTCCCTTCGCTATCTCTTTTAACTTGGTCAGTTTTTCAGTCTCTCCAGATCTTTCTTTGTGTTTATGTGTCTATAATCTGTGCTTATGGTTTTATAGCCTTATTGTACCTAGGCTGTCTGTGAAGGATTGCCCTATAGCTGGACAAAACCAGATTATGCACTTAATATAACACCTGAGAAGTAGGAAGTGATTAATGTGTTTATGAAGTGATTATTTTGCAGCATGTTCAAATTCCATAGTTACTACCAAAGACTAGTATGAGCAGAGTCCCTAAACAGAAATGTAAAAGCAGGCTACCCTACACTGAATTTATAAAGCAACTTTATAAACCTGTATCTGTTTTTGGACAGAGAAGTGCCTTTATAAATCACTTAAATTTTATTTGACCATTGTTAGTGTTAGGACTCAGTAACTTATGTCTACTAAGATTGATTTTGAAATCTCTTAGATAGTGATCTTCTCCAATTTTATGTGGTACTTACCTTGAGGTCCTTAATTTGATGGTTAGAAAGAGAGGGGAGTTTTATATTTTTACTCTATGTACTTGTTGTGAGAGTCTATGTAATTTTTATACTTTTAATCTTTTTATCCAAATAAAAGGCATTTTAGGTTTGTATAAATGACATAACAGTACATGTTTATGTGCACTAAGAGTAGTTTTGATTCTGTATTTCCTCTTTTAAAAAAAGTCCTCTTGTAAATTAATGTCATAGGAAATATTTGGTTCAGCAGCTCAGGGTGGTAGATTTCAATATTGCACCCTTGTATGTGTTCAGCACCAGGGCCGTAACAAACTATGCCTACTCTGTTTATGATAGCTAATAAAGAGCAGTCAACCATGGTGATATTACCATACAAGATCATTGAAGTCACACATAAATGTCTGCCCATGTTGTTTTTAAAATTGAACAAACAGGTGGTTATTTGTCATTGATGTAAGGAACGAACAAGTCACTTCATATCCATAATTTGCCTTCATTCTCCATCCCTAGCCTCTGGAAGATTTAAAGGTATATCCACTTTGTTTGCCCTCAGAAATAACCTAATTTTTGTCTATTCATTTCTATGCAGAGGTTACTACATAATAATTGTGCCTTTGAAGAAATCTCGTGGGAAATTTATCAAGCCATGGGAGAGTCCAGATGAAATGGAATTAGATGAGGTAATTCTGGGTTTGTTGGTTGTGTCTTTCATTAGTTATTAAACTTATGAAATGTTCTCCTTCTCCCTATGGAGGCCTTTTAGCCTCTAATCCAGGTGCTGGCTTCTTCACGGTTGGCTGGTTGGATGGTTCAGTGCTATGGGCATGCTAACTTCTAGAGATCCCAACAAAGATTCTTTTGCTTTAATTAAAAAAATCATTACACTGCAGTAAAGCTTAAAACCTGTCTAATCTTTGTTGGCCTTAATATTTTGTCCCTTTCCCCTTGTAAAACAAGATGCAGATGTGCGGAAGGTAAAGCAAATTATCAGCAAGGACTTAATCACGATTGAAATAAATTCCAAGGCCTGCTTCATTAGTGCAATGGCTGCTAAGGCGGTTACAAACCCTGCATTGCATTTGGTAGCAGAGTCTGTTTGACCTACTACGTGATCTTACCCAGTTTCTCCAAAGAATTCTGTTGATTAGCAAATGTTTGCCTTATTCCATAGTCTGCAGGTTTTCAGAATCAGAAGTAAATTTAGTACAGGGGAAAACAAAACAAAACATTTGAGCAACGTAAGAAATAAAGAACAAAACCCTGCAAATATGAAATAGTATCATTTTAATTTTCAGAATTGTACAACAGGAGATGCATTTTAATTGATACTCAGTATAAGAAGAATGTTTTTGAAAATGATTAATAAGAAGAATGAGACATAATTATAACATGCTTCTATTTAGATAAGAACACAATGATCCAGCAGTGTTAAGCTAGATCCCCAGAGGGCCAAAAAAAGTTAATGGTGTTAATTCCCATTTTAAAATACAGAAAGACTTTGTTATTTTACCGTGATGCTGTTTTAAATCAGTTCATAAGGCAAACAACCAGGTCTTCGTTTGAAGAAATAAGAGATTTTTATTTATTGGGCTTATTTACACTATAGACCACATCTCACACTACAACCTGTTATTTTTAGGTATTTTCTCTTCCTCAAATTAGTACAAATGAATAAAAAAGAACAAATCCCCTAACTACATTATGGAAAGATGGTATATATTTTATATTTGTCTACACAAAGGAGACTCTGCTGTAACAGAAAAACAAAAGAGGATGTCAGCTTCCTTTGGCAAACACAGTCATCCCTAGATTAGGGATCCATTATCATTTGCTTCTTTTGTGAAGATTAAGTTTGATCAAGGTCAGAAGAGGAGATGAGTTCAAGATTAGCCCTAGGCTATTGTGTCACTCTTTAATGATGAGATGACCATGAGAAGGGCGTGAAATGAGACATCATGTCAATGATGTTGTCAACTAATTTAAGTATGTTATCAATTTACTTTTTTCTGCTGATAATAATTGAACAAAACCATTATTCCATGATATTGGGAGAAATAGTAACCCTTCATTTGAAGATGCAAAATGATTAGTTAGTTTTTTATAAACATTTTGAAGAAAGATATGATTTTATCTGCAACTGACTAATCAGTTAATCCTGAGATATTCTCGCTGTTTTAATCAATTCTCTGCTGAATTGGAGAATTTTCACCATTCCATTTTAATTGGAATTGAGTTTAAAATGCAAAAGCAACTTGCATGTGTACAGTCATCCTACCTATTGAAAAAAAAGTTTTCAAGGCATTGAAATCTATGCCAAATGACATTAAATACTTTTAAATAATAAGCTTTCTTTAGAAGTAAAAACATTCGGTGGTAATAGGAAATGATTCCCTTTTACAGCCAGATTTTAACCTCCAAAACACTAATGGATCAGAGTATAGGGCTATATGACTTTGAACTTTGCAATTAAATTCTATGGGTCTATGCTGCTGATTCCCATAACAAAGGGTCATTTTAATCATGCAAGTTGTGGTGCATTAATGTGCATAATAGTTTGATAAAGAACATTTTATTAATTCAAAATTTGGGGGTTAGGATGGGTTGTTTCCCACTTTTCTTACTGATATAATTGAGACCACATTGTAGAATTAATGGTGGAAGAAATAAGATATGCATTGACTGGAAAAATGAAAATTATTTCTGATAAAGAACTAAAGCCCTTGATTTATCTTCTGGAATTACCTTCAATACATCTTGTGACTGTTGTAGAGGGGGAACAAATGAAAGTAGGCTATGGCCTCACTTTATGCTTACACATCCAGTTTCTGATCCTTATAGACAGATTTTTTTATTTGTTTTTTTCTACCATGGATAATAGGAGCATTGTAGTAATTTTTTCTATGGCTTGATACTGCCAGGTTTGACAAAGCGTGCTCCTCTCTTAAATGTATTTGACCAAGTAATTTTTAGAAAGGCCTATAATTCAAATTGTTGCAACCCTGTCATCAAATAGAATGGTGGCTGAAGGGGATTTCCACTTGTGTGCCTCAAATCTAGGCCCATAAAAAATTGAAAGAGGCTTTCTAAACAGAGTTACTCACAGAATTATCTTCTGAGCTCATTTATCCCTTGTCTGGGGATGCTCTCCACAGGATAAATTTATCAGCTGGAACTCCTGTTGTCAAGGTCAGACTGGGCAGAGCAGACATTAATAGTCAAAATGAATTTGGGGCAGAATGACTCCCAAAATGTTAGTTATATTTAATTCAGAGCTGGTCATGTAATATATCGTAAACCTTTCACCGCATTTTACTTCAAAGGATTGCTGTAAAATAATGTAGTCATTTGTGGTTATAACTTGAGCATACAGGCTAACTTTGGTGTCATCTGAGCTCACTTAAACCATTTAAAATATAACACAGGAAGCATCCTACAGAGATTAGAACAATCAAAAGAGGCAGAGTGATATTCCAGGTTTGACCTTAATGAATGACAGCATTCAATCTAAGGGGCACCAAAAAGCTCAAACATTTTATTCTGAAGTACTTGCTCTAACTCTTCTAAAGAAACCCTAGCAAAAGGTACCCGTTCAAATGACAGTGACGTGAATGAGTGATGACTGGTGACTACATTTGAAATCTGAATCAAACCCAGATGGAGTTTGTTCAGTGAGGTAGAAGAGGGGGCACAGCCACATAAACAAACGATGGTAAATGGTTTTGATTACCCAACCTCAAAAAGCTGTCTGACTCATCTACAGTGCGTTTTTCCTTCTTAAAGTATTGGGCTACTATCATTTACTACCTCTCGATAATAACCTATGGAATGGCTTTCAAAGTATAATATTGCATTAAATATCTAGCATCAGATTTTTTTAAATTAGCATGTTAAAATAATGCAGGAAGAGGAAATAACACATTTATCTGTGTTAATAACAGTGGATGCACAAAAATTATGTTTAAATACAAAGTAAAACAATTTAAGTTATCAGAGCTTAAAGATCACATTTATGTTTTATTAAGTAAAATATAGTTTCCAAATGAGTTTCAAAAAGCTCTTATGTGTAATTTCATTTTATTTCACTAATTGAATGTAATGCACATATATTGTGACTTTCTATTGTGCCTCAGTTTCCTCATTTATAAAATGGGGATGATCTTAACCTATCTTACAGGGTTATTTGACGAGTAAATTCACTAATGCGTGTTTAGGCCCCCTAGAACAGCATCTACTACCTAGTAAGTGCTTAACAAATGGTAACAATTATCCTCATGATCATTGTCATGATTATTATTATAAATAAAGCTAAAATTGACAACAGGATTAAAAAGATAATGCAAAGTTTCTGACTTTGCTTTTTTTACTGGCTATTTGATGCATCATTGATTAGCATACTTAAATTTATTATCAAATGGTCCAAATCTGCTAAACAAGTGATGCCCAATTTACTGTGGTTTGCAAAAAACAGCTTACATTTCATGTAATTTTAATTGCATCAATAAATTTGAATTTCACAGAGTTTTAAAACATTATAAATTAAATATTATTTAATAACATGGGTACAAATTACCTATTTAACTAAAAGACTGTTTTTTACATTTTTAGCATGTAATTTTGAACCAGGTGAGCATATTTATATCTCAGCATAGAATCCTAACAGAAGGATTCTGTGTTCATCATTTACATAGTCCATTACCATTATTATCACAGAAGCCTGGCCAGGGTCTCATTTAACTAAGTTGAGTTTACTACTTTGGTTTTTACTATATCATTTCTATTTACAAAAAACTAAAGGTAGCAAATACTTTTGCTGCCCTGTTTCCCTAAGAAACCTGAATTTGTTTTTCAATGTAAAACAAGGTTCATTCCCTTTTCTAATTTGTCCTCTAATAGAGTCTTTTCTACACAGACAACAAAACAAATAAAATCAAAATTATTTCTAAGAAACTGTTAAAAATTTGTGCTTACATCAAAAGGTGTCATAGACTGATACAACCTGTCCCTGCTAAACTGTGAGAGTACCAGAATTTAATGGGAGAAGACAAAAATAACTTTGATGTCATTTTGAAATCCATGTTCATAATATATTATTAATATGATCTTCTAATAAAAGAGTCAACACAGAACAATAGATTATCCACAAATAAATTCTGCTAGGTTTTTCTGAAGTACATGAAGGATCTGTCAATACATGCATATATTTGTTTTCTTTAGGGTAATATTAAAATTAATTTCTATCTGTACTACTGACTGCTTGTATCATCTGGCAAGAGATTCAAACTCCCCAGAGAGCTAAATTCTAGAAAAAGTTGACTCCATGATAAATTATGAAGAATTGCACCCTACTTGGTTAACCAAGGAGCCAAGTCAAGCCAGAAATCGTTAAATAAGTAACAATGCCTATTTAATATATATGTAAATCTAAAATCATTCACTGGATTCCATTTCTGCTGATTTGATGGAATTTGTAACCTATGAATTATCTTATTACGAAAAATAATTTAAAATGGTACTAACCTCTCCTAAAATTTAGTCATATTTAAAGATTTAGGTAGTTTTATCTGAAAAGCTAAATAATAAATCTCCTGCAAGGCAAGGCTTTTATGCATCAATCTGACTTTCCTTAGAGAAGATACGATGCACTCTTGCCCTTTGAGGGGATTTCATTAGTGTAGGGAATGAAATGAGCTACCAATAAAGGATCTAATTGCCTTATGTTTATAGCCTGGGCCTTGCATTTAGCAGTCTTTTCTACACAGATATTAAAACAAATAAAATCAAAATTATTTCCAAGAAACTGTTAAAAAGTTTGTGCTTCCATCAAAAGGTATCATAGACTGACATGGACCTTTCCCTATTAAACTGTGAGATTGCTAGTATTTAATGGGAAAAGACAAAAATAACATTTTTTAACAGGAAGACAAGCATTTGAAAGGTGGAGAGTGCAGATTTAGTGATGCTGAGATGCTGCGTGAAAGGGAGACACATCGTGAGGGGTTGTTCCCAGTTCTGAATTCATTTCTCTCACTAAACCGTCAATAAGTTGACGCATTATTGTTGTTTATGGCTTTCTTCTGTTTCCCACTTTTTTCCTCCAGCTGCTAAAGGAGATATCTAGGAAACGCAGAAGCATCCGTTATGGGAGAGAAGTTGAATTAAAGCCATATATTGCCGCTCACTTTGATGTCCTTCCCACTGAGTTCACCCTGGGAGATGACAAGCATTATGGTGGATTTACGAACAAGCAGCTCCAAAGTGGTCAAGAATATGTCTTCTTTGTGTTAGCAGTGATGGAACACGCAGAGTCTGTAAGTTAGTTATGATGGTGTCTGTTTCCTATCATGTGCTTACACGTTTGCAATAGAATATGGTTATTCGAGGATTTGTAGGTGTATCCATTCTAATCATTTCTCATGAGCTATTGTTAATATAAATGTAAGAGTAAGCTGATTCTCTTTGAACACTGTGGAATGTACAGCTTGAGATTGCATTAAAAACAAGAAAGACCATGTCTCTGATGACAGGGTGGACCCGTAGTTTATCAAGTGCCAGATTGCTGGAATGTGGTTCTTGAGACCTTTCAATGTAACACAAATAACATAGTGTGAGAACCATCACTGATCACTACTGTCTGTCCCTTCCTTGTCCTTCTAAAATAACTACTCTCCAAAGAAAAGAAAACAAGATGCCCTCATCTAGACATTAGTATACACCCTTATGGTAGGAACTAACAAGCTCAGTCATCCAACAGTGTATTTCCAGGTAGTTGAAAATATTGATTTGGCAAGGAGGGCGATTATGTTTATTCCCTATAACTTGCCAGTTGAGACCACAGTACCCAGCTTCTCAGGGAGTCTGTCTAATAAGAAAGAAAAGCAGCAGCTAATTTAATTAAAGCATTTTGTGAGTGACTTTATCAGTGACCAACCAAGAAAGTTTGAAAATAATTCAATGAAAGGGAGAATTTCTAAGGTATCTTTAAATAGCGAGTTGTCTTTTCTATATAATTCATCTTGGCTCATATGTCGTTTTATGCTTCAGTTGCTTTAAGTGCTTAAAAAAATGGGAGAGTAATTTTAGATAGGAGGGGGCATGGATTTTGCAGTGGCAGTTCATATTAACATTTAATATATATACTCTAAACTGTATCTTTCTAATCAGAGCCTAAATCTGACAAGTGTGGCACCTCAGTAGAGCCAGTCACTTCCCGCATTTAAGAAGCCCATAATGTATCAAAGGTTCCTCTACATCGAGTGTTGGCATTTACAGTGGGGCCTCTCTTCAAGGGACTGAAGGAATTCCCCCTTGGAAAATCAAAATACAAAGGCAGCTGTTCTGCCTGGTTTACCCTTGTGTTCAGAATGTTATTAGAAAACAAAGTGATGGTCTTCCTGGAATTTGAATGTGAGGATACACTTTTCTCTTTCTAGTTGAAAGTTTTAAGGCAGAACATCAAGGGAATGGAATGTTAGAAATCATCTTTTTTCCTTTTTTCATAAAAATTACTTTGAGTTATTTGAGAAGAACTTTCTTTTAATAGCTCTAGGAATGCTTCAGAAAGCACATTCAGAGCATTGAGGTAGATCAGAGAATTCAGCAAAGAGAAATCTCATCTGATCACACAGCCTGATAGAGCCGCTATGCACTCTGGTTTCTAATGTCTTTCAAACAGTTCCACTCGAGTTTCAATGCAGCACCATTATTAAATAGTGTCCCTTCCTTTAGTATGTCATCTCACTGTGTCATTAAGAATTAATATTTTTTTCTAATATGTTATCTGAATAGCTCTTTACTTTATCCTCTTTCTCAACATTACTCTCAAAGTGAGAGTATTTCCTTTATGTATCCTAAGTTTTTAGGCCAGCATTTACTAGAGAGAGAGAGTTGTATCCAGCTAGGATAATGTTTGCAGAGATATAGGTCTTTTGTAAGCCTCTAATTTCTATGACTAATTGTTAATGATGTGTGTAACCACTCTAAGAGTGAACTGGCAATTTTAAGAGATAAAGACAAAGACACAAGCTTTCCCCTAATCCATTACCTCATATTAAGAATATCAGAAAACTGGTTTAGAATACTCTAAAGTTTAATCTCCTCTGTTACTCTCAAACACTGAACAACTCCTACTTTCCATGAGGCTGGTATCATTTTATGGCTTTGTTTTCATTTCATTTTCTTGTCTCTTGTTTCTTGATTTGGGTTAGAAATCTATGTGCTTTGAGAAAACCCTTGCTTAGATTTCCATCATGATTAACCAAGATTATGATCTCAAAGGCTTTTGGTAAAGAACTTCAAAGCAGAGTTTTGCTTATTTTCTCTACCAAAAACTTTGGGCATGACCTACAAAATGGAAGGGGAAAAATACAGACCAAAATAATCATAAAGAATCATGTTTCTTAGATGATACTCTCTTTGCCAAGTGCTTTATGTTAGTCCTCACACTGTGTACATTCTTTCTTAAAAAAAAAAAAAAAAGGCTGCTTCTGTGAAGGTTGGAAATACATCTTGATTTTTTTATGTTATTTTGATGCACTAGAAAATTTGAGAGACTAGTCATTCTCTTTTTTGGGTATAGTGAAGACAGTAGGAAGAGAAGTCTACAGGTATTCAGAGGAGCCTGTGTTTTCCCGCTTGACTCTGAAGCTTGTTGTACTTGAATTTGGAAAATATGTCCTAAGCTAAATTTTCAAAGGTGCAGATTTTAAAAATTAAATACATTTATTGATTATGAAAAATGAGCATGTGCATGTTAATAAGCTCAGCCATTTGAAAAGATGAGCATTTATTTTATTCAACAAAGATTTGCTGAGAACTCTGTAAGTGCAAAGTTCTGTGCTCACTGCTTTAAACATATCAGTACACTAGTGTATAAATTCTTACTTTAGGAATTTATAGTTTCATTAAATAAAATGAAACATATGCAAAACTTAAAAACAAACAAAATAGAGTTTGGCGAGTGTCATTAGAAAAGGAATGAAGGACTAAATATGGTATTTAAATTTATTATTTGTACCTGTGTCTTTTGGAAAGACTGATTACCACCAGGGTAAGAAGAGATGGTTCAATGGAGGTAGTCTTAAAAAAGTAGTGGCTTGGAGAGTTGTTGGGTTTCAAGAATTTGATGTTGTAGGACTTGAAAGGGAGTTAAAGAGCAAGAACAGAGCATCTAGGGAGTAATAACAAGAAGCTTACTGCAATGGAGTATGTTGTATGTGGTAAGGAAGTTAAAAGCAAAATTTGGGGTGCCCCTAAGAGCCATACTAAGATATCTAACTTTTATTTGAGAATCACCAGAGAGCCTCTTAAAGGTTTTACAAATGCAATTTAGGATAATAACTTGCACAGCATTTGGAAACTATAGAGGAAGGAAAAAAGTCTTGTTATTGTCAGGAGAGCATGGAGAAGGTCCTGGGGGAAAATGGTTTCTATGGAATGAGATAAAGAGCAGATGGACCTGAAGGTCATCAATAAGGTAAAATCAGTATTTCTATTTCATACTTGTTTCCATTAGGTAAAACTAGTATCCATTCCAAGACACTGAGAGGATGAGAGAATCTGGGAAGTTATTCAGAAAGAATGGGGTATCTGGGAAGACAGGAAATAATGAATGCAATAATTTGATCATACATGTGGGAATCTCTAGAAATAGTTGGCAATGAAAATCTGGGACATAGTAGAGTTTCTGACCTTAGAAACATTAATGAGGATGTAATCTACATAAAGATAGATAAAGTTAGGGACAACCTCATCAGATAAGGGAGAAAAAGAGAAGCTAATATAAAATAGAACTTAAGAATGCTAGTTCATAGGATAGAATCAGAGGCAATTAACTCAGTGGGGTATGAGCAGTGGAAAAATTAAGAAGAATCAGTTGTATACAGAATTAGAACCAGAGAGAGGAGTTTCAAGAAGGCTTGATCCCTGTAGCAAATATGGAAAAGATGTCTAGAGAAGTAAGGAACAAATAAAGACAGATTTGGCAAATGAAGCAATAAGACCAATAAGATGTAGGAATGAGAAAAGATGAGAAGTGAGTGGTAGGAGACACAGGGCAGCCAGTGGATATGGACTGATCTCGATTGGAGTTGGAAAGTAAAACACAGGACCTTAGGAAGGAGAGTCAAGAGAATATTCTTCTACGAGAGGCTAAAGTAGGGTAGAACAAGTAGGATATTACAGAAGCAAAATTCACAGGCATGTACATAAAGTACATCCCTTTACCAAGTAACTATATTTTTGAAGTGTATTTATTAATTATCCATTGGGAACAAACAACCAATCTCTGAGCACTAACATAATAGTAATATAACATAATATAATATATTAATATATGTTATCATGTAAGTACATATAAGTAATATAATTATAATTAAGAACTGCTCAATTCTTTTAAGTTCTAACAATTTTACATTTTAAACATCATATCATCAATTCCATACACCTTCCATCTATAATTTAAACATTGGAATTGTCATTTGAAACTGTGGACTATCCTTGTTCATTGTTTGGCCTCTGTTTTCTGACTAATGCACAGTAGTACTAAGCAGTACTAAGAACTACCAACATAATTTAATATTTAATTCAATACTGACTGATGTTGCTCTATACATATTTACTTTGGTCTCCTTAACTGGGTGATGATGCTCGAAGGCTGGTGCTCTGAATTTTTCTCTTGATTTTTGTGTAGCACCTAATGCACTGGCACAATGTAAATGTTCATTAAACAGTTTGTGTCTGGCTAATTACTGCTGTTTTATACTTCATAAGATCATTTTACATGTTATATTAGAGCCAAATGAAAAAGTATCTATGAAGTAAATGATGCCATCAAAATGATTTTATTGCAAAATTTTTCCTTTTATAAGGAGACATTTTCTAAAACTTCTTTAACTTTTTCCCCTCCCCTCCCTTCTATTTTGCTAATGTTGCTTCACGCGTTTATCACAGATATAACAGAGGTTAAAAATAACCTCTGTTATGTCCTGGATTTCTTTGCATCTTACAATGCTGAAGATATAGTCTAGAAAGCCTCTACTCTGCTTTTCCTCAGAAGATGTACGCGACCAGCCCCTACTCCGACCCTGTGGTGTCGATGGACCTGGACCCTCAGCCAATCACGGACGAAGAGGAAGGCTTGATCTGGGTTGTAGGTCCAGTCCTGGCAGTCGTCTTTATCATCTGCATTGTAATTGCTATCCTTCTTTATAAAAGGTAGGTTTCCCCAGCCTTTCTATTGCCATTTTCAGGATACCTTATTTTGGAAGACTTGATCATTGTTCTATACTCATTATGTGGTTGACCTTAGAAGAAATACATAAGTTCAGCCCCAGTAATCATTAGAAAAGTGTTTCCATTAGTGGAGGTAGTGCCTGTGGCTCAGGGAGTTAGGCACCGGCTCTGTATACCAGAGGTGGCAAGTTCAAACCCAGCCCAGGCCAAAAACTGCAACAAAACAACAACAAAAACAAAAACAACAACAACAAAAATGGTTCAAAATGTTGAGACTGCATCTTCAGAATATTGTTCAGTGTGTCTGCAGCAGAGACTTCTATTATCTGGCATGCGTGGGTCCTATCTTCTGCTGCCTTATGCAGGTGAACATTTTTTATGAGATGTTGGAACAACAAAGAACTCCATGAACATTTTTATTTTATTGTTTTTAATGATTAATTGCTTGACTTTAATGTGGTTTTGAAATTACATTACAATCACATTACAATTTAGCACATTTATATGGATATTGTATGTCTAATCTCCACAAATGCAGAAATATTTCTCTGTAGTGATTACTTAAAATTTAGCAGAAGCAGCTAAAATTTAATGATTAAAGAAAGAAAAAGAGAGAGAGAGAGAGAGAGAGAGAGAGGGAGGCATGGAGAATAAATTTTCTCCCACTCTTCTCCTACCTTTCTTCTAACCCTTATTCCTCATCTTCACTAGTGAATTCTCCTACATGTCCAAGAAGGGATGTAAAGGTACCTTTTCCTTTTTAAAGAAAAATAACTTGTGTCCTCATATTTCTAGGTATCAGTCTGATTAGTGTCTTTGACTAAACTTGAGATGCAGATAATTCATATTTACACAATTTTTTTATTGATCTTCTACTCTTTCTTCAATCCTATTTCTGCCTCTGTTAGGTATACTAAGCAAGATTCTCCCCCCTCCTGTCATTGCCTCACCAGTTGAATACAGGACATTAGTAACCATGTCCGTAAATCTTTCCTGACTTAAAAATGGAATTATAATACTGTAATATAAATAATATTATAAAATAAAATAAGATTATAAAAATTATATAATAAGGGGTCAGGTGCATTGGATCACACCTGTAATCCTAGCACTCTAGGAGGCTGAGGCGGGTGGATTGCCTTAGCTAGGAGTTGGAGACCAGCCTGAGCCAGAGCAAGATCCCATCTCTAAAAATAACCTAGTGCTGAGGTGGGTGCCGGTGGTTCCAGCTACTGGGTGGTTGAGACAAGAGGACCACTTGAGGCCAAGAGTTTGAGATTGCTGTGAGCTATGATGCCATGATTCTCTACCAAGAATGACAAAGTGAGACTCCGTCTCAAAAAAAAAGATCATATAATACACTCTTAAACATTTAGAATAATTGAACTGAAAATTATCTCCCTTTTCATCAATTTTTATTTTTTTCAATGCAAATTTTATTTGCATAACTTTAATCTGTTCTTATTTTTTTGTGATATGTCATGTTTAGTAATGCTACTTACTAGGAAGATAATCTCTTCTCTCTACTACAATCAATATAGCTTCTCTCTCCCTATAACCTTGACCTTCAAAATAAAAAAAGAATGTCTTCATTCTGATTCTTTCATACATACTTAATCTGATAATCTTACTTTCATTAATCTTTTTTTCTACCTATAAAGCTCCCTTTGGAGAGTTTATATCCATTATTTCTACCCATCATTTCTCGTTCTTCTTACATTCCTAGAATAGTCCCCCCCACACTCAATAACCTCTTGATTAAAAACACTTTACTTTTAAAAACATTCTCTTAAAAGGCTCTATTTCATTTTATTCCAGCATGAAGAGAGGTTGAGAAAATAAAGGGCAAATGAAAGAAGTTCATAACCATAACCCATTAAATTGCCTGTTCTATTTCAGAGTTAGAAAGAATGAAAGAAATATCCATCATTGTTTTTTTCCTGATCACTGCCATTATTCAATTATCCATGCTATAAAATAGCTGAAAAAGCAAGTGATTGAAGACCAAAATCTCCTCATAGTTGATAGTTTGAATCTCCCATCCCTATCCATATCTTATTAGTGTGGATCTTAAGGAATCCATCATATATTATTGCCTCTCTCTGTGTAAGAAGTAAGGGCAGGAAGCATGCGGTACCCACAAGCCCCAGGATAGTCATAGATCCTGTTTTAGTCTAACTGGGCAGCCTTGGCTGTTTATGTGCTACTCTTATTACCAGAGAAAAGAATGCAATAATAAGAAAGCAAAGGCAGAATTTTGTTTCCTGGGAAATATTTATTCAAGTGGTCACTTTCTACTGTGGGAGTCAGATCAAAAAACAAGTGTTCGTGGACAGGTGAATTCTTAATGCCATGACGTTTTGTGATTGTTTGACGTGGACTAAATGTGTGCCTTAAAGTTGTGTCTCACTAGGATACACATAGGTTCATTAAGTGTGTACAGTATTTGTGAATAATTATGTAAATGTGAAGAAATAGCATTATAGGCTGATCATTTTTAAAAATTTTAAATTACGTTTTCTTTTCTTTGTCTGCATATGTTTTAAAAAATCAACTCAGTTATGGTTTTTCCTAATCCTCCAAAAAGAGGCATCATAGCTAGTGGTTTTATGACTCTGCTAAAATAGAGTTGCATTTTAGTGTGTGCATATGCAAGCATCGTCTAATGCAATTGTTGGGAAACGCACACATCCTCGAATGCTAAGTATATTTAGCTAACCATCTGAAGGCCCATGAAGCAGTTCTGAAATAGAAATGCTTGCTTCAGCAGTAAAGAATATTCCTGACTTGAAAGTCAAGTAGACTCAACAATGTCCTTCTTGATTATCATGAGGCCATTCAAGAGAAAATCTTCTGTACCCAATGAATAGTGTCTTTTATAGCTTGGCTTCTGAGCAAAGTTAATTACATAATAATACTTAATTCCCTCTTTCTAGATGCCTTTCACTTTACACACAGGTCATTGATAATGACTCAGAATCAAAAGGATCATCATCATCATCATCATTATTAAAATGTTTCACTTCCTGTATGCAAATAATGCTTTGAGAGGAGCGTGCAAATGAGTATAAAATATTGTTGACTGGCATTGTCTTGATAATCTTTTACCTTACACCCCTATTTAGAAGATGCAGTAGGGGGAGGTCTCAGCTAGGAATAGTTTTAGCATATAAAGAAGTATATTTTAACCAGCTATTTGAGGAGACTTTGAGACTTATTCCTATTAATTCCTAATGTGGAAATACGACACTCTTATCTGGCATTATTTTCATTTGACTTTGCTTTTCATCTAGGTGTAATTCATATACCTATAATACATTGATAATTAATAACAAAAAAATCACTGAGGCTTTGTGTGGGCCCTTCTGAACCATCAGAAAATTAAGATATGTTTGGCAGGGTTTTACTATTATATATTTTCTTGTGCTGGGACATTTTTTTAAAATTCCATATTCCATATGTGATATGGGCTGTGAAGTAAAACTAATTACAAAGACAAGATGGTAACAAGATCCGGACAAATGCTGGACTAGGTGTCAGGAAATTTGAGTTTGAGTCCCAGCTCTGGGACTATCTGGGCCTAGATTTCCCTATTTATAAAATCAGTGGGTAGTATTGAAAATTAAACTTATTAAATAATAGTATTTCATAATCTGAGTACAGTACAAACCGAGTAATAGAACTGGTAATGTACATCCATCTATGCCTGTAAAAAGGAATCCATAAAGCAATTCAAAGTTTGTAGATATTCTGTGTATCTCTTACATATGTAGAGCTTTTTGGATGTTATCCTAGAACGGTTCAAGAATTATTTATATAGAAAATGAATATTTTGAAGTATTAACCCAACTCTATGGAAAAGCCTGTTAAGACAGATGAGAAGAGTTTGTTATGCACTATGGAAAAAAAAGTGTGGACTAGGGGGTTGGAGAAGTCTAAGGCACACGTTAGGCAAAATGAACATCTTTGAATGGTCATAGTCCAACTTGAGCACATACTGTGGAGAGAGTGAATACTTTGCTTCCTCATCCCAAGATGTTCATGTACAGAGCCCACAAGGTAGATGAGATTAAAATATAGACTTTCGCTGTTCTAGCTTTTCCAAGCTCCAGCATTGGCTCTTGGCAGACTTTGCTTCTTTAGTCTTCTCCCTGCCTCTCTCTTTTTATTTTTTTAATCAATGCTATGTGTATTTACACACGCTCATAAAAGAAAGAAATGCAGTATGGAATGTTTTGAGATGCTGGGAAGAAATATGCAGCCACACCCACCACCCTGGACAACTCTGACTGATTGTGCTTCCAGTCTCCGATCAGCCTCTTTCTAAGTCTGGAGTCTCTCAACCTCCTGTCTCCCCCTTTGGCATGACTAGCTCCAACTCATTCTTTGAGTGCATGCTAACATAAATCAAGCCTAAATCAAGCCTTTCCCATTGCCTCCTCCTCCTTCTCCTCTCTAGTGCTTCAGATGCCTAAGGGTCTCCTTTTCTGTGCTCTCAAGATACTTCCACTTGTCTAATATAGAACCTGTCACATTACACTGACTGTCCATTTTCTTGAATGTCTGTCCCCATTAAATGGTAGGTTAGGGAATCTGTCTTATTCCTCACTCTACCCCTTGTGTCTAGTAGAGTGCGTGGCACAGAGCAATACTGAGCAATTGAATTCATACAAGTCGAAATAGTATTAAACTCAATTCTCTTCACTAGTTTACTCTATCATTCAATATCACAGTTTTATCTTATCTGGCAAGAGTTGTTATAATAAAATCCTTGGCCTATAATTTAAATTTACCAGTTCTTAAGGCCTTCAAACTTAGATGTTTGCAACAAATAGGTACCCATTTGTAAGGCAAGGCTGACCTTTCTATAGAACTGTGCATTTGCTCATGTGAACAGTCAGGGAGCCTTCAGATGCATAAAAACTGAGATTCAAAAATTCAAAAGTGATTCTCTTCCATAAACAGGCATAGATTTTGCTACAACTGGTTCCCTAATAAAGTTGATGATTTAAAAAATGAGTAAATTGGAAACACACATGTATCATACTTTTAACCTGGCCTACTAAGTGAATCACTTTAAAGTTAAGAATAAGAAGAATTATCAGTGTGTTTGATGTCATTTTCATCATTCACTTTTGTATGTGTGTGTTTGTACATCTTAAATGTGGGGATTTTTGTTTTTTAAAAGGGATGGGCTGGTTTATCTTAACAGTGCCAGACACTCCAGCATCATGCATATATATTCCAGTGACATTAAGAGAGACTTAGTATCTTTGTTTTCGCAACTGGGGATTCACTTTAAAAGCATTCCAATTTGTCTCAAAGTGAAGATTGTTCAGATTATCAAAAGGTTCAAAAAGGTTATGCTCGCTGCAAAAATAATGTGGTTATTTAAACAATCAACGTATTATCACAGGAGAAAAGATCTATGAGCATGAGCTAGATGTGTTTTGTTCATAGAGACCAGCACCACTGTGAACAGGAAAATATCCCATCAATGGCTGGTAATAGTGCTTTCTGGATTAGCCTAGCTATTTTGATGATTCCAGCTCTGTAGATTTATAATGATGAATATTATATTTTCCAAAACTGAAATGTATTTGATCCTTTATTGGAAAAAAAGATGAATGGTTGCCTTACTTGTCAAGAAATATTTGAAGAGATATTTGAAGTGTTCAATTGTGCAAATTTCTGGACAGTTAAATCTGCAGATATTTTGTAACATTAAAGGAAAAATATACCACTTCAATGAAGACGTTTTATTTAAATGGATGAATTTCTTTTATGGAATGATATTGTATTCCCATTAAGTACATTAGTACTATTCTCATGGCCTGTTTTATAAAAATGAAATTACACCCATAAAGTTTGTGTGCAATTTAAAATTGCACCCTATTTTAAATCGCACATGAACTTGATGGCTACCTTATATATCACTATTATCAAACTCTTCCTGGGATAAAATTAATTGTGGGGACACATGGTAGGGGATGATTAAAAGTGAATGTGGCACTTAACATATACACACGCACACACACACAAATTTTTTATTGTGTGATGTAACCTTATGTCTTCCATTTACTTCCTGACCAGAGGCCTTTCAATATTTTGATGCTCTGTCATTTCCTAATGTGTGTCAGTGTGTGTCCTTGCTTGTGAGCAGTATTTTTTAAAACTTGGTTGTCATGGTTACTCTTGTTACCATTGGCCAACTAACATTCAGCCTTTCTTTTTCCCTTTTGCTGCATTAAAATGGAGCAGTAAACCTGACAGGTGAGGAAGAGAGAACAAACCTCTTTAATGCTCAGTAAGAAAAAAATAAGAAACTGGTAGACTTTGGAGCTATTGAAGAGGTGAAGGTGGGGGCTGGATATCCATGATAAAAATACCTGGCAAGTGGAAGATGGATGAAGCCAACATGTATACGATAGTTTTGATATTATTATAAAATGATTCTGGGGAAAATAAAAAGAAATATTTTGTCTCCATAAGAAAAAAAAAAAGAAAGCATTACTTTACCATCAAATTACAAAGTTAGTAAAACCAGTCTCTGAGTTTTGTTTGTGGTCAAGATTAAACAAGCATTTGTATGTGTTAATGTGTTTATAGAGCAGAAATGTGAGGTGTCCCATGATCCCTTTTGTTTTGTTTTGTTTGTTTTCAGCAAAGAGTAGTCTTCAAGTTTAGTCACTATTGCCTCCTGATATAGGAAGGAATGTGAACATTTTCAGACTTTGCAAATATTGATGGCAATGCTGCTGAAAATACCTCATCCAGAATTATTATCTGTGTCTTCCGACCTCAAATAACAATAGCAAGGATAATAACAGCTAAAATATGTACTGTGTGATCTTGAAGGATTAGTACATCTTCTCGTTTTCTAACTCACATGTATACATAGTCACATATTCACTTATGCATATATAAATATATATATACATATATACACGTGTAAGGTCATGAGTAAAAGTAAACTAATCTCAAAGATCATCTGCCCTCCTCATGACATTGAACCATGAGTGGTTCTCATTGGTTCTCACTGAGGAGCCTCTATCCCAGCAGCGATAGTCTCAGCATCACCTGGAAACTTTATACAAATATAAATTCTTGGGCCCCACCTCATACCTACCACTGAATCAGGCTTGGTCCAGCAGCTTATATTTTAACAGACCTTCCCAGGGGATTCTGATGCATGCAAGTTTGAGACCTTCTACCATATTTTTTTCTCTAAAATCTCTTGACTTTAGTCAACAAGCCATGTGCTCAGTGATAGGAATCCTGTAACTCTGTGAGGGTGTCTTTTTTGTGTTATGAGGACAGCTCTAGTTGCTCTAAATCCAGCAGAAGACATGTACAAAATTTTTTGGAATTTTTTTTTTTTTTTTTAGGGCAAAAGACAAAACACTTTGAATATACTCAGAGGTCTACCTTCCCGTATAACACTTCCACATTTTACGGAAGATAGGCCTGGCCCAAACTTACCCATCATCTTCTCAACCTCCACTATTTTATAAATGAAACTGAGAAGAAGGTTTGTGGTTGCCGTATACCAATAGTGAGAGAGTTAGGATTACATTATTAATGTTATCAGAATTAGAACTGTGAAACATTGGAAGTGACTTCTTTGAATACTAAAAGTAGATCTTTCCAACAAGTGCATCTTTCTTTCCAACACCTGTGCCCATAGGTCTGAATATCTTTGTTCCAAGACCATAAGAACAATGTTCCACACAACCTCCCTTTGTTCTTACTTTCCTCTAACCCTAAATGAAAGCCAGGTGAAAGAAGTGAAAATAAAACACTCCTTAGACCACAGAGGAACATTTTTATTGTACAATTCCCATTTATCCCTAATAACCACACACTTTTATACTATTAGCAGTTTTTGCCAGGTCTGAAATGTCACGTGATCTTCCATTTCCTTTTCACCCAAGTAACTCCTGCACATGGCAGATACATCTCACTGTGAGAAAAAAACTTATACTGTATAAGGGTTTCATAATCTTAATAGAAAAAATATAATGTCACAAGGCAAAATTTAGAATTTGTTTCTAGTCCTTATTCATTGTACTCTTGTAATTAAAAATGAGGATGACCTCTGAAAACTTATCAGGAAAATGTTACTACTTATACTCATGTTGGGCCTGACTTAGGCAATTATGTCTTTTAATATTTTATGTCAGTTGCTTCAATTTTTGGAAGCTCTTTACCATTATTACCAATGATTACCAAACTCTTCATCTTCCAGATCTTTCTTAGGCTTTTTTTTTTGTGTGTGTACATTAAAAAACAACTGTTCTAACACTTGAATATTTAAAAATAATGTGATAAGAATGTAGACAGGCCAGAATTATCCATGGTGCAATCGTAAAACAAATCTAAGCAAAACCAATTTAAACAGCTAGCTTTCTAACTGGTTATAATTTGGGAGTCTGGGGTCTTAGAGGTCACTTCATGTGAACTGACAGTGAAGGGGAAATGAGGTATTAAATATCATCACGCCCTTCCCAGTTCATTACAATTATGAATTTTAATGTTAATCCTGGATTTTCAGAGACTCATATATGTTGGTAACAAGATGTGATTTCCAGATTTCCTATTACCAGAGAAATTGGCAACATTTCTTTAGACAGTGTTCTTTCTTATTGCTCCAGCTCTGGGTCACTCAGCCCAGCCTCAGGGAAAAAGAAGATAGGGAGGTTTCTCCACAATGCCTGCAAGACTGAAGTAGTTTTCTTGCCCAGATACTTCTCATACTGGTTTTCTATCTGGTTAGTAGAGCCACCTTAAGAAAGGAGAAAAGTGCAGGCGTTAGTCATCAGGACTGCCACATCAGTACCCACTTACGTAACATGACCGAAATGTAAGATGAGCCACCAGAATTATTTGAAGCGAGAAGACCAACCATATGTTTCATGCAGCATTGATTGGCTTGAAATGTCACATTTAGAGACATTTCATTAACCTATTTGAATTTTGGATCTTCAACAGTGAAATGAATCTCAGTGTGATGAAGCAAATACCCATAGCATGGAGGCAGCGACATCGTCTGCTCTGAAATTAGTCCTCATCTCCTTCTTTCCCAGGGTCTTCTGAGCCCCACTCTTTTCTCCTTCTCATGTCTTTCCCACTAGCCCTCCATTTCTTCCTTTCCTTTCCTTTGTATTTTCTATTCTATTCCATATGACTGTAGCTGCCAGGACCTTTGGCACTTCTCAAAAAATCACTGCTCACCTCTGACTGGTGGTATGGCTTGGCAGTACATTCTGTCCTGAGGCTACACCTGATGATTTAGATAGGCTAGAAAGAGGGAATCCCAAGACAAGTTAATCCAAGGTACTGGAAAGCAAGGTGTCTAATAGGACTCACCCAAGAAAATTTATTCCATTAGCAATGTTTTGCCAAAGGCATTGCACTTGAGCAAATCATGTACACTTCCCCTTTGCATCAATCTTCACTTCATCCCCTGGTTAATTTTAGTTTATACAGTTGAGCAGAAATGGGAAGAAAGGCTATTTAATAGGCGCCTTCTGGCTAAGCATAGAACAACCTGGGTGGCATTGAATGAGCGCCCATTGCCACAGCAACACTAATGAGCTATATACCACAGTCATATCAAACAGAGAAATGGAGCGCTCTAAACACAGCACCCTTTTTCCCAAATAAAAATGCCTTTGCTTTGAGCAGGGGTGAGATGCAAGAATTATGACTCCAACATAGAGATTGTTAGAATTATATTTGGGGGAAAAGCACCATTTGAAAACAGCTTCCATTGGTTAAATGAGTTTTAAACTGAACTCAAGAAGGAAGAAGATAGATCGTTACCACTCAGTGAAGATTTGGGTTTCAAAAAAAAAAAAAATAGATGAATCTTACATACAAATCTGGCATTTCTTCTTGGAAATTTTTAAAAATTACTTTATGATAGCTTAAAGAAGGGTACTTAATAAAGCTAGTGGGTAGCTTTTAAAACAGATCAGATGCATTGTGCAAAGACTTGCATTTATAACAAAAGGCGCTGTGAACAGCACTGCGTATGTTTATCAGGAGTGTTGATCTACCCACTAGGTGAAATTACTTTTTCTCTGACCTTTCTATGATTAATTTTCATTAATAAAATATTAATCACAGCTTAACACTGTAAATAGCCAGCACTATTTTTTCCTTCAAACTTATAAGAGAAAGGGGATATTGGTTTTGTGTGGTCCCAGTTGTGCTTCCAGGTATTAGGATAACTTGACATCTTAGAAATGTACTGATGGTACCCATATTTACCTACTTTATGGAAAAATATAATGTGGTGCCACTTTGCAACCACCAGTTATAAATACTTCAAAAGGGGTAAGGGGGGCCAGTTTAGCTATTTAGTTGGAGGCCAGGTAGTTTCACTATGGTAACAAAAGTGTTAGCATTGGCTACCACGGATATCCTATCCTGTTCTTCACAAATCGAATGAGTGGGTAAGAAAGAATTGGTCAACAAAAGTCCAAGCATATCTCATCAAGACCCCCTTCAAGCCTAAAGGCAGAATCCCTGAATTATTAAACCTGGAGTTGAAGGAGGTCTGCAAGAGGTGGTCTTCACTTAAACAACAGTTCAAGAGCACTTTGCTTTAAAAACTCTTTAGACCCGAGGACACACCATAGTCCTGAACCAAGTCACAAACCTAGCCAGGTTAAGAAATTGTTAAACTGAAAATGGGGGCAGGCACAAAAGCACATATACAACGTTCCATCTTTTAATGTTTCAGTCTGTTTTTGTTTTACTCTTAAATTTTTATTTCCTCCCTGTAGAAAGAGAGCAGAGTCGGACTCTAGAAAGAGCAGCATACCGAACAGTAAGGAGGTCCCATCACACCACCCCACAGACCCTGTGGAACTGAGGCGCCTTAACTTTCAAACCCCAGGTAAGAGGCACACGCATTTTACCTGTAATCAACTCTTTGCTGTAAGTTTTATAGTCCAGCGGATAGTGTCTTGAGAGTCGAATAGCTTACTTTGCTTAGAACCATTTTTCATCCTGCTTTTTATTTTAATATTACTGAGACTTACCCAAGCAAAAGTCTGAAAGGAAATGAATTCTTTATGCAAATCTGCAGTGGGATGGGGAAGAAAAAGAAATGGAATTCTTCAAATTTCGGAAGTCTTCATAGGAACATCTAACCACTTTTATGAGCTTAACAGTTTCTTATTTTCAATGACACTGATGTGGAAAGAATGTAGTTTCTCATCTTATAAAGTGAGTGAATGAGTCAATGGATGAATGTGTACATCTGTCGCTCCTTTGGGAAAAACATAGATTTGTTCTCTATTTTCCTATATCTTTGTGTTTATGATAATCTGAAGGAAAGAGGAAGGAAAGATGGGAGGGAAAGATGAAAATATAGGAAAATCACATATCTCTTAAAATATTACCCAGATTAAAGCTCAATGACTAATTCAGGTTTCTTACTTAGGGAGACGCATTAAAGTGAGGATAAGAAAAATATGCTTGCTTCTTAAAATAAAGTATATTAAGTGCTTCAACAGAGGAAAATTCCTATTCTTGCTGAGAGGCATTTGGTACAATGATGTTAAGTCAAGCCTAGATCTGTTTTTCTTTCTTTCAACTAAAGCTTGTTTATACCAAATGAATGGCAATGATGAATTGTAGAGGGAGCTAAAAATAAACAACTGAGTGGCACTGTCTTAATACTTTATGATAATGAACAAAGTAAAAAGCTGAACTGAAACGTTTTTGGGGTTAAAATTTGGTTGCAGTGATGTGTCCCAAATTGTTGGCAAGTTTCTCTTGTTTTATATGCATGGTAACCCACAATAGGATATACTACAGATTTATTAAACTAGACATTCACAATGAATTACTTGGAACTGAAAAATACAGTACATGGTTGATTACATTTTGCATAGTTTCTGTTTTATGTGTATATAGATATATCATAGTAACTAGTATCCCTTCAACTAAAAAAACCGACCACTGTTGGTGGTACAGTGCTGAGTACAGCTACTTTCCAATGGAAGGAAATGTTTAACATTCGCCATGTGGCTATTTAATCATCATAAATGTGAGGTTTTTTTTTTAATTCTAAATCCAATGAGGTTAGACCATTTTCTAAATTGTTTATCTTTATCTTTATTTATTTATTTATTTATTTATTTTGCAGTTTTTGCCCAGGGCTGGGCTTGAACTCACCACCTCCAGCGTATGGGGTCAGCGCCCTATTCCTTTGAGCCACAGGCACTGCCCCTAAATTGTTTATTTTTAAAGCAAAGGTTTACCTTCATCAGAACACAAATGTGAAGAAAATGTTCAAAATGTTCAGGGTAGCCAAAACCCTGCATGCTTTACAAAAGGGAAGTGCTGAAAAATTTAGCCTGTGGATGTGTGGTTGATGACAGCACAGTCTTGGGTCATCCTCCAAGATGACTGTCATCCCCTAGATGCTTCACGTTGAGTTTCCCTCTTGGAGCTCCATTAGGCAACTCAATAGAAGTTAAATTGCAGTAGTAAATTTCTGTAGATGAGTACTTTTTGAAATAACAGTATCGTGACTACTTCAGGTTACAGGCAACTTCTTAAAAATGGACCCAGGAATTGGTGTCCTTTTCACCTTGGCTAACTCAATGTAAAAAGAATCTCGAAGTCAAAGAAATGACCTGTTATATGAGTCCTTGCCCGTATGGCCTCATCAGCCTTTGCAAGAGCAACACATTGTGGGCATAGAGAAGATGGTCTGGTTTCTCAGTACCTGGCTGCTGCCCCTACATCTGTTTGGGGACCACGGTGATAGCTAGAGTTCGTTGCTGAAATAATTAAAGAGAACAAGGGCAAGTAGAGTTTCAGTAAGAAAGGAAATGTTCATTTTAGGGACCTGGATAGTAGGTGAGGCCTCCTCCTGGATGCTTCAGGTAGTGTGGGAATGCTGTTCTCGGATTTTATACACAATGTTTGTGGGGGTTAAGCTGCTTCTTTGAAATTCCCAGAGTCTGTTCCCATAACAACTCTTATCTATCTGTTCATGTTAGAAAGTCGCAAGGACATCAGTCAGTCCCCCAAAACAACAAAACAACCCACCTACAAGGTCTTGCTTAGCAATTAGCTGTATTCCCACAATAACCCAGGTCAGCCTGACCCAAGCCAATCCAAAGGAGCCTAACTGCATCTGCCATCCACCCTGTTCGTATCTGATTAACTGCCTCACCCAGTACTTCCTCTGGCTTCCATGGAGAGTGCTGGTGTGTCAGAGCCAACCTTGGTCTTTCATAGGATTGGGTGGAATGGCAAAGGTAGGTCCTAAAGAAGAGAGCCAGTGCTACATTTCTGCTCCTCTAACACCAATGGGGAGTATCTCCAAGCCTAAATACAAAACATGGATGGGCAGTGTAGAAAGGGTTATTAGCAATGTGCTCGCGACTATCAACCAGAGAACAGGAATGCCTGCTGTCCAAACCAAGGGGCCTCTGTCTGCAAGTACTTCTCCCTTTGGCATGTAATTTTGCTAATGTGGCCAATTCCAAGGATTCTATTAAGAATTTAATATTCTAAATATATGTGGGAATATTAGATCCATGTACAGAAAGAATCTGTTAAATTTCACCTAAGAAAGAAGAATAAGTGTTACAATTGTGGTAACATGAGTTTATCATCACCAATGGCTTTACAAAATTAAAACAGCAACCCGAGGATATAGGAAGGTGTCATTTAGGTCAAGTTTTTATAAATGGATCATGGAATAAGTGAGCAAAATTAGTGTTGAAAAATAGAAGAGATAGAGTAGAGGAAGAGGCTAGAAAAAGAGAAATTGTCCCGAGATCCTGGCACATCTGTTCACTCAGGAAGCGGTAGACCGTACCCTTTAGCTCAGGTAAGCAATCCTCTTAAGCTTGATTTGTTGAAACAGCTATTTGCTTCCCAAACTTTATTATGTGTCCTGCTGTCCTGAAAATTCTACCATTTAACAAAGGAAGTAGACTCAGCTTCTAATGTGAAATTCATAGAGATGTGACCATTTTGCTTCAGAGATATGGATTTCAGCCTGGGACTGTGAATTACCTTAATTACTTGCCAATAAGAAGAGAGCAGACGGTGGGGATTGTTAACCACAAGTAACCTTGTTGTGCTTTTTCCTCTCTTATTCACAAAGAATCAAGAGTTATCCCACATGATAAAAGCACAGCAAGTCCTATGACTTTACTTAAATTTCAGATTTTTTAATTCTTTCCATTACACTGTCTAAAGTGTCCTTTTAGATACATCACACCTATGAATGTGTAATCACTTATCTCCAAACATTATAACACTTGAGAATGTTTATTAACAGTATGCATAGGTAGTGAATTAATAATTTACTTCTTCAAAAAAAAGGTTTTCCATGAAGTAAAAAAGCTGTGACTTACTATGCCTAGCACAGAACTTGTTAATGAAAGCAAATTGATTTCCACTTCTGATGGGGCTGCTGTGAATGATAAAATGCCAAACAAACATTACCATTTGAAATTCTGTAGGCCTTTCAGGAGCTCATTGCTTAGTTCAGTGATTCTATAAATTCTACGTTCTTTAAAAAAAAAATCATCTTATGAATGAAAGATTCATTTACATTTGAAGTTATGTTTTCTTGTAGGAGTATAGATTTAAGGAGTCAGATCTTTTTTCCTCAATTCCAAATTTCATATAAATATAGCAGTTTGGCAATTTAAGTACATCAAAAAACTGTATCCTTAAATGCAGTACCATGAATACACCTCGATTAGGAAAGAGCCAGAATTCTGTCCACTATTGCTCAACGAAGGCGTTAGGAAAGACAAAAAAACCTGCTGTTTTCAGTTATAACCAGTATTTTGAGGTTGGGGGGTGTGGGGAAGAACATAGCGTTAGCATAACTTCAAATTTTTGAATAAGAGTCAATTCACTCTGTTAATGAAACCCTGTGCGCGAGCATCTGAACATGTTAGAGAAACTCATGCTTCCAGAATTGAGAGCAGGCTCTGTGCTTTAGGTACTGCCCGTGGTTGTGCTTACCAGCCTCATTCAGGTTCAGATGGCGGTATGTAGCCAAATTATATTTGAGAGAACCTGAGCTACCTAATCCCTTAAAAGAGTAGTGGTTTGCGACCACACAACATTGACTATGGGTGTACAGGGTCCGTCAGAATTCGTGTGCAACAGGCAGCTGAAATGGCACTGCTAGCGCCATAATTAATTTGTGAAATTAAAATGGGGACTTAAGTAATAGGAAGGTATCATTTAGCTAAGAGCAGATTTAATATCGCAAATAGATAATGGAATAAACGGGCAACACGAACAAATGAGAAAGGAGATGTCGTAGAAGAATTTGCTAGAATTATTAACTACCAATCACAGTTTTACAAGTCTTTAACATCTAAGGAGAAAGGGAAGAAAGTATTCACGTATAAAAGACACTTTCAAAAGAAGTCTCTGTTAAGCCCCATCCACCTTTGTGGACAACAGTAACTAAGTGTCCATGAAGACGACAGAGGTGTTACAACTTAAGGAAAAGTGAATTATGTTAGCCTGGGGTGGAAGGAAAGTTATTCTTTTCTTTAAAAAAAAATTCCAAGTTATTTTAGTTCTCCCTCCCAAAATATCTTATTCTTCATTACAGAAGTAACACATTTATTGGGAAAATTTTGGAAAATAGAAAATAAGCTTGTTAGCAATTGTTGTATATGTAGGTATTCATTATTTTATTATGTAATATTTATGTATATTTGAAATTTTTTAAGTAGGGAAAGGGAACAATAATTCTTCCTGTACCTTTGACCCGGGCACTGTGCAGTAGTGTCACCATTACAGCTCTCTGCAAACACAAACTCCTGAGTTCAAGCAATCCTTCTGCCTCAGACTCCCCGGTAGCTGGTTACTACAGGTGCCCACCACTATGCTCAGCCAATTTTTCTAGTTTTTAGAGAGACAGGGTCTCACTCTTGCTTAGGCTGGTCTTGAACTTTTGAGCTCAAGTAGTCCTCCACTGCTGCTTCCCAGAGTGCTAGGATTACAGGAATGAGCCACCATGCCTGGCCACGGCAACGGCAGTTTTAGAAAAGGAAAATTACTCTTTATTCCACCACTTTTTTTTGTTGTTTATTATTGTTGGGGATTCATTGAGGGTACAAGAAACCAGGTTATGCTGATTGCATTTGTTAGGTAAAGTCTCACTTTCAGTTGGGTCTTGCCTCCAAATGTGTGTCACACACCATATTTTTCATTTTTAAAAAAAATTTGATATATTTAGAATAAAAATAGAAGATTTCATATCATTGCTCCAATTTTGCCTTCTAGAAATATCTACCATATATAGCTTCATGCTTATCCTTTTAGAACTTTTAATTTGTATACACAGTTCTTTTAATGATAAAACATCAAGCAGGTAGTTGGACAGATGTGTGTGTATGTATGTATGTGTGTATATATACATACACACTATTTTCTGTTTTCACATTTAGCTCTATAAAAACAGACCTTCCTCTAAGTTAGTGTACTGAATTTGTTTCTTTTCTAGCAGCTGATGATAGCGATGGTATTCTGTTCTGTAGATCTCCAAATGTTTAGACCCATTCCCTGTGAGTGGAGGGTATGGTTTGCTATTGCCGATACTACTGTAATAAGCACCAATGAGCCCAGATCGTTTTACACCATTGTTGCTATTCCTGCATGTTAGACTCTGGACACATGATAGCAGGGTTCTGAGATACACACATTCAACCTTTTGGTAGAGACTGCTGATCACAGATATTTTGAAATGCTGGAAAAGTCCTTTACTAAAAGTTTGACCTCTCTGGCCTGTGGCCTCTAGAATTGGACAAAATGACTAAGATAAATATAATATCATCAAAAGATGGTGAAATATAAGACAACCAAATCATTACTGGTATGTGTTCCTTTTTCTACTTTTTCCCAGCAAAGCACATTTAGAAGTTCAGCATCTTAGAAGAGTACTCCTTAGTTTCAGTACAAGAAGGGTGTTAAATCGGAGATGTAACGGATGCATCGGCAGGGCACTACTCACCACCTTCCTCTGTGCCTACGTATGCAGGCTCACAGAGTCTGCTGTCTCTGCTCACACGCCACACCCCTCAAGAAGATACTTGCAATAGCGGTTGTGCTTGGCCCTTTAACAAAAAGAACTTAAAACTTGATGATCAGATGGTACAACATAAAGCCTCGTTTTCATTCTGTGGATGACCTTAATATGTTTTGCCCTAAAGCATACATGGATGGTAGGTGATTGATGGGCTGTGAAAAACAAAAACAAACTCGTAAAAAGTTAACGTATCAGAAATAGCAGAATCAGCAGCAGAAATGTCTGCACAGCAACTGAATGGGCTTTGAGAGCTCTGAGGGTATCTCTTTCGATCTATAGCACTATTAAATGGATCAGGCTAACAAGATCTGTTCTTATCTGTACGTCCTGCTTCATATTTTGTTTTTGTACTGTAATGAATGTAGGCATATGATCTAGATTAAGTATCCCAGATACGTTCTTTGTGTTTTACATTTTGAAAACCCTGAGTCATTAGGCCGGGCACAGTGGCTTAGGCCTGTAATCCTAGCACTCTGGGAGGCCGAGGTGGGTGGATTGCTTGAGTTTAGTTAGGAGTTTGAGATGGTTTTGCCATAGGGTGAGCGTCTGCAAGAAAAGAGAGGGGGCCATTCCAGGGACAAGAAAGACTTTTAAAGAGGGGAAAAGGGGAATGGAGACTGACCATATAGCAGCTCAGTTCCCACGTGGTTTCAGAAGGCTTTTATTAGACTTATCGGTATAGCTGGAAGGGGGAGTGAGACTGGAGTTCCACCGAGGGCTCTTCCCTAGTGCAGGTCGGGATTATGGTGCATATACTTAGGGCCAGGATTACAGGAGTTTCCAGAGTACCAGCCAGAATATGGATAGGGGGTTTCCAGGAACTTTGGCCTCCTCGAGGCACTCCAAGAATCTGAGGAGAGGCTGGCTGATTGCTGACACTACTTTCTAAAATGGCTTCACTCTTGTCAGTGTTATGAGAAATCTTTTCCCACAGAGACCAGCCTGAAATAGAAAAAATAGCTGGGGATTGTGGCTAGTACCTATAGTCTCAGCTACTCAGAAAGATGAGACAAGAGAATTTCTTGAGCCCAAGAGTTTGAGGTTGCTGAGAGTTATGGTAACAGGGCACTCAACCCTAGAGAGACTGAGTGAGACTCTGTCTCAAAAAGAAACAAACAAAGAAAAAAATAACCCCAAGTCACTGTATCTAAATACCAAATCTCCCTTGTAAAGGAACATGATTGGTTCATATTCCTGTCTTTTGAGAAATTCTACATAAAAATGAATTTCAATTATGCTATTCTCTTGGAGAATCTTTTACTTAATCAGGATCTGAGTTATGGATTAAGTCAAATTGTCATTATTGTTTTACCAAGGAGCAATTATACTTTACAAATCAATGTTCTCTTTATCTTTAATTTGTCATTAGTCTGTGAAACAAATTATAAACATAGCAGAGTATTTGTATTTCATTCAGAGAATTATAAATAATGCATGAATTGTGATAAAAGTATGACAAATATTTAATGAAGTATGTTCTTCTCTATTACTGTTAGCTGGGTAAGGTACACTTTTGACAAGGCTATGGCTGTTGATTTGATGAACAAAGTAACTTCATGACCACAAACTATTCTTTAGCCTTTATCAAAATTTACTGGAAAGAAAAATCATGAAGAGAGCTTTACTGCGTCATTACAAACACGCATACATAGTGACAAATAAAACATCATAAAGATGTACTACCATTGTTAGCAATCTCAAAAACTGCTTAGTGAAATATTTATAAACTGCCTATTGCCATTTAATGCAGGGTTTAAAAAAATCTGAAAATAAAGCAAGTGGTTGATAAACATTTCTCTATGGCATTGTTTCTTAACCTTCCTAATATCAGAATCTTTTAATACAGTTCCTGTGGGTCATGACAGGAGCTGCAGGTTGAGAACCACTATGGACAATAAAGTCAAATGGAGCATACAATAGTAAAATATAGAAGAGTGTTGTAAAAGCAAAAATGATTTTTAAAAAATATTCTGGCACATAGCACTATAGTTTTTAACAGCTTACCTATAGTTCAAGTTTTCATGGAAATTTATGTCTTAGCAAAAAGTAACTGGAAAATACAGATGTGTTTATCAGCACAGTTTGCCCTTTCCCCACCATCTAAACAGATGCTCTAAGGAAACTGATTACATTGACACCTTTTCTCAAATTGGGTTGGGTTTACGATGTCTGTGTTGCTACAGAGATGGCTCAAACATTCTTCTGGCCTAGTTTTATATACATATCCCCACTCTTCTGGGGGGTGAGATGATTTGAGAGACAGCATGGTATAATGAGAAAGGACAAGGTCTGGGATCAAGTCTCCCAGGAAGCTACAGTTTTGCTGGTAATGATAATCTTGATCAAGTCCTTTAACTCCTCTGAACTTTATTTTCCTAATTGGTAAAAATAATGGGAGAGGAGGGCTGGAATGAGGGAGCAGAAGATAGATGGACCTGTAGAGAATGAAGCATGCAAGAAGCTTGTATCTTTATATCCCTAGCACACGATCCAGTGTCTACTCCTTTGCCTTGTGGATATAGCATTTCTTTGATTTTAATTCATACACACACACAAGAGGAAGAGTTTATTCTCTTAAAACTGAGGTCATATTTGAATTGGTCAGATGGGTCCTGCAAAAGGCCTTATCTTTGATGCCCCACTAAGTTTCAACAAAATTTGGAGTCAACAATGAAAACTGAAGAAATGCCCCATGATAATCAGGAAAAATCTGAAAAGTCTGACCCTGTTGGTTCTGTCTTTCTACTTGGCAGAACAAGTCCTGGAGATGAATAGTTTCACTTTTCCTAAAAGTTGCCCATGTCTACACCAGCCCTACAGATTACTGACATAAAGACTATCAGTCGTTACTTATCTCCTGTTTATGACTACTTTTCATACAGTAGAAATATATTGCTCTTTCTTGAGTCTCCATCAAATATAGGGACACAAAAGACAGCACTAGAGACTGCTCAGGAATAGAAATGGGATCGAGTGCATTTGTTTGTGAAAGCATTGACAATAGCTAGGCATCTCCAGTCACTGGCCCCTCAGTCATTGGCAACTTTGCCCTCTGCTTTAGAAAGTCATAAATGCCATTCTAGAGATAGTACAGTGAAAGAGACCTAGATTCCATGGTAAGATTTTGTTATTTCCTATCTGGGCTAACATACTCAAGTCACTGAACTTCTCTGAAATTTAGAGTCCTCTTGTATAAAATGAAAATGCTGGACAAAAGACGTTTGTGAGGTACCTCTCAGTTGAGGCTGCCATGATCTTAAAGTTTTACTTCTACTTTTAGGAAGCCACCAGGACATTACTATCACAAATATGTACCCTCTTTTAAGGAGCAATCATATTCTTTCTCCTGCAGCCTAAGGCAGATTTCAGTGACTGAATCTGTCATTTTTCAAGTCGTCACTGTATATTGTGGAGATCATAGCTTCAGAACAAAAACTCTGCTCAGAGTTAACGTGTGCCTTTAAAATGCATTTATTTGTATATTTGTAGCTTGGAAGGGCTGAAGTCATAACATTGGCAAGTTCTTACCAAATTGTTAGTTTGCTACAAGTTCTTTGGTGCCAACAATAGAATTGTTAAGGTACTGACGCTTCCTAATAAGGAATCAGAGGAGTTTCCAGGACACCACCACGAGAAAGCTCACCTCATTCTCATAAATCCTCATATAATTTTTAAATGGAAAAAAAAGCAAGTAATAAATGAAGTTATAGGACACCCATCATGGATTCCCATAAGGCTGAGAGCCATTGCTCTGGGGAAAGTTAAAGATATCAACATCTGGCTCCCACACTCAAAGTAAGATTCTGAATTACTTGGACTAGTGTACAGCCCGCAAAAAAAATAATTTTATAGCATCTTAAATGATTCAAAGATAAAGACAGTGATCTAATAAAGACTTTGGTCTGTAGAACTCTGAGCAATGGCCAGGGTTCCAAATAAAAGATTGAAAAGATACTACAATGAGTTCAATTTCATCATTTTGTTAGTGTCTACTTTTCTTTCATAATCTAAAATACTTGATTACATCATATAAAATTTTTCAATGTTGGACAGTGGAGAACTTTCTGGGGAATTATGTAACAATAGTTTGAAGTAGATCCTTGCTGATTATTTTCTGATATGAGCAAAAGAATTTCCTCACAGAGGAATGTTATCCCATATTTATTCTTCAGCATGATTTTTATGTTGGCATTCAGTCTTTTCAAATATGTATATGACATTATAATAGAGTATATATACTTTTGACTAAAGGAAATATCATTGAACTTAAATAATTCAATCTGTGCACAATTCATTCTGTAATCGTTTTTAGTTTTTAAACGGTGCTCCCCAAACTCCTCCAAAAGGTGCAAACTTTTAGAACCCTTAGGTATGAGTTGTGTTCAAGAGAACTTTTCTTATCTGTTCAGATATCCTATCGATATGGTAGAAATGAGAGTTATGAAGAAAAGAGTAAGTCCATAATTTATCTAATCCCACACTCTTCTTTCATAATTAAAGAAATTGAGGTGGTTGACAAGCAGTGATATGTCCCTATTAGTAGGTGGCAGAATGGAAAGTAGAACTCCTGCCTAATATTCTAGGCTGGGACCCCTTGTCCTCTGCCACTGGGTTCCCACTAGTTCTCTCTCTCTCTCTCTCTCTTTTTTTTTTCTGGAAACATCCATTCTGCCATTTTTTTACTTATCTTTGAAACTTGGTTCAATACAGATAAGTCTTAAACAGTGATTATTTGGTGCTATGGTATCGTGCCTGTGATAGGTATACACGTGTATATGTATTCTGAGTTAGAAAATAGTGAGTCAGTGAGTCAGTGAGTTGCTTCCAAAGTAATACTTGCAGACCACTCACCAGTGCATGCTAGAGTGAATATGTTGATTGCATCTTTGGTTGATTATTATGGTCTTCTACTGCTGTTATACTAATACTTGTCCCATTTCCCACTGGCTTTACTTTTTGCAGCTTTGAGCAGTAATTCAGTCCCCTACGCCTCCCTGATTGGCTCTGTGTCCTCCCTCTCTAGCCAAACCACCACTCAGTCCATATATGATAATAACTCTCTCCCACGATTCGCTCGAAAAGGTCTAAACATCTTTGTCTGTATTATTTTCTCTGTTAAAGCACTGTAACGATGTCCGTGTCAGTCCACTTCCATCTCCAGATAAGCCTAACATCTCCTGTGCCTTGCATTTCCATTCTTTTCACCGGGGTTGCCTCATCTGGATGAGCTCATTCAGTTATCAGACCGCTGTCACCCACCCACTCCTTCCACAAAAGGGCAATTAGTTCAATTCTACCATCCACATACAAGAGAGCTGCCCAAAATTTTGGTCCAAAGCCATCGTTGTATCACCAACAAAGATTTTTACTTCCAAGCAGTATATTTTTATTAGATATCTGCTAAGATTTTAGCTGACTAGAAGCACACCTGCTTAGCTGTGAAAACTAGACCACCACAATCAAGCGCGGTGCCAAAGTGAAAGTGTTCAGAAACCAAAGTCCCTTTTTATTTAACTTATCAGAACCATCAACAATTTGGCATTTGCGATAAAGGAACTTACTGGGTGACTTTTAATAACGGTACAATTTCTAAAATGTCCATAAAGTAATCACATGTTAACATAATGGTCCTCATGCCACAGTGTGACTTCCTCCAGAGAGTCACAATGACAGCAGAATGTCAACAGGGCTTCCAGTTTGAGCTCCTCCCTCCTCCTTTTTCTGCTTCACAGGCTTCCCTGGGGACATGCAAGTTCAGGTCTTTCTGGCCAGCTGGAATTTGTGTCTGTGAGATACGAGTCAGCAATGCTCTCCCATGCTACTTTTGCAAAATTCGTTAGCAAGAAATAAAATGTCCATTATGTGAAAAGTGAGAAAATATCAGAAAAATACGGAGATCACCAAAATTAACTGTGGATTATTTTTTAACAAAATCAATGAAATTAATATGTATCCCACTGGCCGACTGAACTAAGACGTGTCGGCCCCTGTCTCTGCTTTCCTCCTTTTTTCCACCTTCTTTCCTTCCTTAACTTTTCACCATTTGCTCACTTTCCTGGATTCATTTCCCATGAGTGGACAAAGATGTTTACACCTGAAGTAGATTGTAGGTTTGCTGGGGGTTGAATAATGGGGACCTGGGACAGAACACCATGAAGTTGTTAGTGTGGCCACCTATAAATATCCAGGAGAAGGCTGCAACCCCAGCCTCTACAATCTGCTACTAGTGGAAACATGTTTGAAGCTCAGTGTGGTATCTGATTATGTGGTCAGTGATTATCATCAATGAGCTGTGGTGCATGTCATCCTTTGTGTCTGTGTTTGCATGTGAATGTCCATCACCTACAGGTGTGTGAAATAGTAAATCTATCTTAATTAAGTCACACTATAGAGTAAATCTTGCAGAAGCTCACAGCATTTCTATTAGTCTTTTATTTTTTTTAAGTATATCAGGCTATCCATATCATTTTTTTTAACAAATCCATTCTATTTTATTTTATTTACACCATCATTTCCTTTGCAGGTTCAGATGATTCCGGTTACCCTGGTAACCTTCATTCTTCAAGTTAGTTTTCCTTGCTTATGCATAAGTCATTTTATGTTTCCTATCAAGCTACTACTCTTTCCCTTCTAGGCCTTTCTCAGTGTCTATTTTCTTAGTTCACTCTTCACCATTTAATTCCACACAATTTCCATTTCACACAGTGCAGGACAGGAGTTTGAAATGACATAAGAGTCATTACTCAAAGCAGAAGTTGACATCAAGCCTGACTGGCAGTTTTCTCCGCTAGCTAACCCATTGATTCATAGCACAATAACGCTTTTTTTTACACTAGGAGTGTTAGTTTGGAGATTATGCTTGGTGACTTTTCATTTGGCTACCAAATCCATCCTTCCAGAGCATGTCCTGCTTTGAGTAACCAAACTATTTGCCTGCTTCCTCACCTAAGACATCTTTACTACTCACATTATTTTCAGGCCATTTCTAACTATAGTATTCTCTGTACTGGGGAATAATGAATAGCATTTTCATGTATTTTTAAATGTGTCTCTTCTGTCCTTTTTCTTTAGGTATGGCTAGCCATCCTCCAATACCTATCTTGGAACTTGCCGATCACATTGAAAGGTTGAAAGCAAATGACAACTTGAAGTTTTCCCAGGAATACGAGGTAATTCACTGTGTTTATACTTAAAAGTAGTTTAAAGAGTTGCCACCACCTTCTTTTTGACCGTATTCTTGAAAATTCACTTTATCCGCTTTTCCTTTGACATATAACTCAAAATCTAATGTAAAAATTTATAATGAAGAGCCTACTTGAAATATCTGTACAATCAATATAATAATTGTCCTTTACAAAGGTGTTAGTTTTAGATTTGTTTAGTGTTACTAAGTTTACATACTTTTTGCTTTTTGAAATTTTATTTTTCATTGATAAATACTTGCTTATAATTCTATGCTATGCATTATTATTTATAATTACCATTTTGTGCAGTAGATCACTACAGCTTATTCCTTTTTGGTAGCTAAAATTTTGATCATCTCTTCCCTTTCTCTGTGCTCCCTCTGGTAGATACTATTGTCCTCTCTACTCCAACAAGCTCGACTTTTTTAGATTCTACATTCACAGTATATTAGCGATATCATATGGTGTTTATCTTTTTTTGTTTTATGAGTTTAAATAATATACTAAACTGCTAGACTTCCTAGTATACCAAATGGGTGCTGAATATATGGATTCAGGATGAGAAGCCTCACTGGAAAAGAGAAATGACAGAGATGAAATAGATTCCTCAATACTCTTAGTTTTACAAGTTAGTCCCTGAAAACTGTAATTATTGAATACACATATGTCATTTTACCATTTAGTCTAAATTAATGTTAAAGATAAGGGTAAGACTAAAAAGGTATTTCTAGAAATTTGCTTATTTTTGAAGGAATAGTGAAATGAATTCTATCTTAAAATTCCAGAATCCTTAAATATTCTTTGTGAATTCTTGATGGTGAATGGAAAGCTTGTGTGTGTGTACGTGTGTATGTGTTGCAGGGGGTATATTTGGATATTGGCCCTTTATCAAGTAAAGGGTTATAAAACTAGATGTTTTCAGTATTTAACAGCAATGAGGGCCCATAGTAGAGCCAATTCAAGAATTATTGATAACTGGACCATAATTATTCTTTTAGGCCAAGTTTAATTTAATATTAACAGTAAAATATACAGTTAAAATCGCATAGATGTACCAAATGACAAAAGGCTGTGGGGTACCTGAGCAGCTCTAATTTAACCATAAAGAGTTTCTATTGATTTACTGAGACAGAGTCTTTAAACACGTCTTTGTTATCTCATTTAGTATTTATTTTATTAGCTTTAATTGGGGCACATGCATTACATGACCTCTCAGTCCCTACCAGCTCCAAAATGCTGCCCTATCACATGACATTCAGTAAGAACCTCCTAGAGGAGCCCAACCTCCGATGATTAGAGAGGTAATAAAAACATTAAGAAGCCTCATGTAAAAGAATGTGGACCATCAGGACCTATGACACTCTGAGTATCTGCATGGCCTCCTTAAATCTTTACTTTTTTTTAAGACAGTCTTATTTTGTTACCCTGGGTAGAGTGCCGTGGTGTCACAGGTCACAGCAACCTCAATCTCAAGTGATTCTCTTGCCTCAGCCTCCTGAGTAGCTGGGATTACAGGTGCCTACCAAAATGCCCAGCTCTTTTTAGAGACAGTATCTCACTCTGGCTCAGGCTAGTCTCAAACTCGTGAGCTCAGGTGATCACCCACCTTGGCCTTCCAGTATGCTAGGATTATGTGACAAGCCCAGCCCAATCTTCACATTTTTTAATTTTAATTATTTTAAATTACTGTGCTAGATGAGCAAAACATATCGCATTCACCTCTGCTCTCAAGAGCTAGATAACCTTTAATTTGCATGTTCCAACATCTTTGTCAGATATTTGATAGAACACGTTTGTTTCCTTCCTTCTTGGTTAGGTTAATTTGGGGATATTCGCATTGAATTGTGAGTTGCCATACTTTCTCTGAAGGTCTGTTTCTGATTTCTTTCCTCCCTTTCTCTTCGTCAGAATGGCTCTTTTTAAATTATGCAGTATCTTTTAAAGCAGTTTCTGCAGCTTCTAGTTAGGGGCTTGAGCTACAAATTGAGTTTTAGGAGAGAAAACAAGGCAAATAATGGATACCAGCTTCGACACATAACAAACTCGTAGTTAACTGTCAATTTTCACCAACCAGAAATTCTTCACTGCTCTAGCCTGCTCTTTATTGTTATCATGATTCTTCTGTTTATTTTTCTGGGTGATATTGTCTTTGTGGCCCCATTTTAATTCTTTGTAATTTTGAGTAATGTAATGGATCACAAGAAGATAAAAATGTGATAACTCAACCTGTTAATAAGCCATCAACTCACCCTGCACCAATACAACTTTAAGCCATTGACAATGATGCTGTCATGCATCACTTAATGATGGGGATACTTTCTGAGAAATGTGTCAATAGGCAGGTGCCATGTTTGTGCGAATATCATAGATAAACTCAGGTGGTGGTCTACCTCATACCTCCACTATGTGGTATATAACCTAGTGCTCCTAGCCTACACACCTGTGCATCACGTTACTGTCCTCAATACTTTCGGCAACTATAACACAATAGTCAGTATTCATGAATCTGAGCATAACAAAGGTATGATAAAAAATATTTTATCAAAGATAAAAATGCTGCCTCTGTACAGGGCTCTTACCATGAATGAAGCTCACAGGACTCAAAGTCGTGCTGGGTGAGTTAATGAGTGGTGAGGGAATGTGGAGGCCTAGGACATGACTCTGTGCTGGTGTAGACTATAAACACTGCATGCTTTGGTTACACTAAATTTATAAAAATTATTTTTCTTTTTTTCAATAATATATCAACAACTTACTGCAACTTTTTTTTACTTTATTAACGTCCTCATTTTTTAAACTTTTTTTTAAAAAGTAGAATAGGAACACACATATTAGCCTATGCCTTCACAAGCTGTGAGTCCATCAATGTCACTGTTATCCACCTATACAGATTGTCCTACTGGAAGATCTTCAGGGTACCAATAGCCAAGGAGCTGCCATCTCCTATGATAATGATGCCTACATCTGTAATTCCTTTCAATGGACCCAAATAAGGCTGTTTTGCAGTTAGTTCTTTTTATCTATAAATAGAAGGCATTCATTCTAAAATAATAATGAAATATAGTATGTTGTATAGTAAATATATAAACTAGTTACATCATTGTTTATTATCATTATCAAGTATTATGTCCTACATATAATTGCATGTGCTATACTTTTCTATTACTGGCATTGCAGTATATTTGGACGCTAGCATCACCACAAGCACAAAAGTTATATGCTGTGCTAGGATATTAGGACAGCAACCATATCAATAGGATAAGAATTTGTGCAGCTTCATTATAGTTTACATAGCACCATCCTACAAGTGATGCATTGTTGACCTAAATCCGGTGTCCCTCATGACTGTACTAGCATCATTCAAGCAATCTTAGTTGCGTCCACTGAATATAAAACTGGTTTGATGTAAGGATGGAATTTTCAAGAAATACTACATGTAAAGATACTCTTAACGATCCTCATTTAGCCATTAGATCAAAAGCGCCCCTGGAAAGTAGCTCTGAACTGCATGCTGGCAATGTGGCTCTCAGCAGCTTCCACAGTAGCCTGGCCATTGACAGAATGGCCTCCGCAGACTCCTCACTGATTATCATGATGACCATCTGTGATTAAGGCTCCCTCGGCATGAATTGACGCTACTGTGCCTGCACAGCTGTAAAGAAGATGTTTAACTATTGTGTTCATCTGTGATAATAGGATTAAGGCCTGTATGTAATATTTTAGGCCACAGACTAACACTTTGGGTAAAAAATTGTTTGTTATGTCTCACGTAAATTTGAATAGATGTGTTTTAGTTTTCAGTGAAGAAAATGAAGGAAACTCACATTACTTTTAAATACCTAATTATTTTGGCATAATTACTATGAATCAATGTTAATCAGACCTCTAAAAATATGTAAAATGAAATTTGTCACTCTGATTCTAAGAGTAAAACAGAAGCTAAAGGCGTGAAAGTTGTTTGTGCTGATCCTAAGGTTGGAGTAGGAGGAACTAGGTCAGACTTCAGCACAGTGTTATTTGATCATGGGAGAGACCCCCTTTACTATAAAGGCAATTAGTTTCTGACCTGGGATTCAATGACAGTTAGAAGAGTGGCCCTGGAGAGTTAGTGTAACGTCATCCCTGAGATCTTTATAAATACTTCAGGTTTTCATTTGCTGATACGAGACTGAAAAGCTCTACTAGAACTTGAGCAGTCACACTTTGAGAACAGCATGTAGAAGGCAGGAAATAAAGGCCCCCTTAAAATTGATATGCCTGGTAAGATAATACATTAGGCTGTGAATCTTTAGATTAAATCAGAATAATATGTGGAGGTGTTGCCAAACAAAATCTTAGGCTAGTCCCTAAGGACCACTGGAGGCCTTTTAAAATTTAGATTCCTGGTTCCAACCTCAGAAATGCTGCTTCAGTAGGTCACCTGTGGTATCGAAACCTCCATTTTAAAAAAGAGCATTTCAGTTGACTTTGAAGCGGGTTTTCTAAAGACTTCAGTCTGAGAAATGTCACTGGTTTACAGTAACGGATTACAGATTATAATATTTTATAAGACGGTATGTAGACAGGTATATTTGACGTTCAGTCAGCAAGCATCATCACAAATTATAGCTACAGCTCGCTCCTAGAATTTACTTAAAAGAAAAACAGAAAAACATTTGATTTATTATAGAGCCAAAGGCTAATAGAATAAGTATACTTCAAGAACCGTCATCCGGAACTCACTCTGACCTTTACCCAGTGATATTCCAACAGCATTTAGCTTATCTCCTGGTGTAAATCTTATTTCTATTCAATTGCATGTGTTTGTCTTTGCCAACAAGGTGTCTCAGTACTGTAAGGTTCCTTGTGACTTCTGTGTTCCTCTTAGCAATTAGCACAGCACTTCTGCAGGAGTGTGTTGGAAGACCATGACTACTTCCTAACATCTCTGGAATTCTCATCTTTGGCTTTCTCTGGGATGGCTTCTTTCTGCCCTTATGCACGCCTGCTTCTTCTGTTTCTCCCACTCACACAGAAAATGTGGCCTTTGGACATATTTTTATTTACATATAGACCCCTTAGAGAAAGCCATTAAAGTTCCAAATGCCAGAGAGCAACCTCTGAACTCCAATTGACTGAGTTTGTTCAGGAACATATACTAGGGCACAGCTCTGATTGTCCGTTCATACAGATCTAGGTCCTTCCTTGGATTAGAGAAAGTTTCTGTGGAGTGGGCTTCTGAGCTAGGAGGATGACCAAAATCATCCACCATACTGCTACAGAAAAGTACTGTGCCAAGTAAGGAAAGAGAAATAGACATTATAAGAAACCTATACAGTTGGGATGTCTGCTTGGCAAAGACAAATCTACACAATCAAATATAAAAGAACCACACGGAGCTAATAATGCTAGTGGAGTGTGGTCGGGATTCAGTAAAGGTCAGAATGAGATGGAGAGCTGAGAAGGACATTGCAGAACAAATGGTACTCTTGGTGGAACTGGAAGGAGAGGAGGGAAGAGCGTCTTGTCAAGGGAAAGGACGCTCTGGCGCTTTCCTACCCCAGGTGTGAACCAGCAGCTTTGGGGGCATCTGGAAAGTTCTTATTAAATACAGACTCTCAGGCACTATCCCAAAACTACTGAATCAGAATCTGTTTTAACCAAAGACCCTGCTGATATGTTTGCATAATAAATAGACATCCTAGTGGCACTATTAAGAAAGCTATAAAGTTAGAGAAGATGTGAAACTGGCTCTCGGTTTGTTCCTCAGTGTGCAATTTCCTGTGGACATTTATTTTATTAATCACACACTCTTATTTTGTGATCTGTTTTGATGTAATTAACGCCCCTTTTAAACATAGTTACAACAACAAAATCTCTTCTAGTTCCATCAGTTCCCTTACAAGTCACCTTTTGGACCACAGTTCATCCTGCTGTGGTTGTTACACACACACAGGAACTGTTTTCACCAATTTAGTTTCAAGTGTGTCAGCTCCAGCCCTTTTAGAAGTACTATGTTAGACTACTCAGAGCAGCCTTTCCATTGCGGTGAAGGTGGGAGGCAGGACACTGGTTCACAGAAGTCCTCCCTAAGAACACCTTTGATCTAGTTTGTTCTCCTCACAAAGCCTAGTCCCAAGGCCTTGGCTTTTCTCCGCGGAGGTGGCAATCTCTGATCTTCGTGCTCCTGTGTCTCCCACCATGTAGCATCCAACTGGGCTAAAAGTTTCTTGTGGCCTCATAGCAACATCATCACATCTCCTGTCTGTGCCAATGATAATGAGCCTCTTACCTCAAACAGTCCAGATTTGGGGCCCTGTGCTCCTGTTTTTGTAACTGTATGGTTATTGCACCTTTGTCAAATAAGCGAAAGTCTTCATTACATGCAGTGAGACACGTAAAGGAAAAAGATGTATTATTTCCTTTTGAATAATGAAATACATCAAGACGGAGCTGAGACATGGGGAGACATCTGAAAACATTGTTTAGATCAAGTTTATGAGCTAGATGGACCTCAGAAGTATATGGGGTGGCCGTGTCATCCTACAGGTATAAGGAACATGAGATCGAGAAGGGAGTGACTTATTCAGTGCCGTATACCTACTGTGGGTTAAATCCAGGTCGCAAATTGATGTCATCTTGAATTCTTCTTCATTGTACCTTAACATATGTGCTGTAGAGACCTAAATCTTTCATTCTTTTCTTCTTACTATACCTTTCTTACAGAGTCCAGAAATCTTAGCCTCCAACTAGATCAAAATATATAGATAACATTTCTGTGAAAATGTCATAGTTAACCAATTTGCCTTGCATGACTATCCCTGGGAAAACACAGTGGTTTTCCTATGACATGCTAAGGAAGCATTTCTTTTCTCCATAGACAGTTTGTTCTCAATGGTAAATATCACATTGCTCCATAGAAAGGACAAAATCGTCTGCCATGAAAGCAATGACCACAAAAGAAAACATTTTGATTTTCCTTTGGAAAAAGCTATTGGTGTATTTGACCACATATGCCAGAGTATATTCACAGGCACAGAATTATCATTAGTAAACATTTTGCAAATCTCTTGAGTATTCAAAATGCAAAAGTACATGTTGTATCTGCTTTCAATTAGTTTCTAATTTATGTGTAAACTCCCCAGGGTGGACACGCATTACAGCATTATACAGATTTCCAAGAAAAAAAACAAACACACACACATAACAAATGCACATGTGCATACACACACTTTTATTTTCATCAACTTTAAAGGCCCTGGATTTTTTTTGAAGATGGCTCCCTCATTTTCCTGAAGGAAGAAACTGGTAGATGACAGAGATGTATTTTCATCTTCAATGCAAAATGGAAGAGTAGACCAGACCACGGAAAAGCCTCTATTTTTAAGTAATTTTGACATAGGAGCCACAAGAGATAGAAAGGATATGTTAACAATTCTGAACAGACTATGGTAAGTTAGATAATAGAATGAGAAAAATGAGTGATTTCCTCAAATAAAAAACAGTAACAGGTTTTTGTTTTGTTGTAACTGGGCTAAGTAAGCCACATTGAGGGGGACTAATGGCTGCATTTACTATTCTAAATCAGAATACTCTGGGCTTTTGAGGTGAGGGTGAGGAAGTCATTACCAACTTCCTTAAGAATAAAATAGTTTTCCTGCTTCCCAAATGGGGACCAAACTCCTCTGACTGCCACTGGGCCTTCTACCCTTTGAGCCGATGGGGACCAGTAGAGCCCAGCAGCTAAGAACCCAGGCCCTGGAGTCAGCGAAGTGTGACCCCACCCTCAAATGCATGACTGCAGTATTTTCACCTCTACAACAGAAGTGATCATAGTGCTGTGTAATGTCATTAAAACTTAGACATAAAATGCTCATCAGGGTCCCTAATACAAGACTCAGTAGCCTTTGCTGTTACTTATTTCATCAAATATAAGAGTCATCAATTAAGATCCCCTATCATTTTATGTTCCACTATGAAATCAAAGGCATAGCCAATATATTTGGAAGATGCCATCAATTTTAAGGTCCACATCAATTTCAGAGATGTTAGAATGTGAAAAAATGTGTTTCTTAGTATCATGGAACCTCTACCTTCCCGTCCCTGTCCAAACCCCAACCCTTGGCTGGAGTCGGTAAAAAATGATAATAGTAATAATAACAAATACAAAGGTAGTTTAAGATAGTGCAAAACCAGCACTTAGTATGTTGGCCTTTCTTGCATCCCCGTGGCCTGCCGTGTGCACGCCTCTCCTGGGCAACGTTAGGCTCCTCTCTGGGCTGCTGTAACAGGCTTAGCACTCGGCACGCAGCAGATGATTAAGCAAAGTGTGTGTCTGGATCAATTTCTAACTGAATTTACAGTTCGCAGAAACTCTTTGTTGTGATCAAAATTGCTAGTACCAACAACAAGAGCGAACAGAACAAAGAACATCTTTCTGTGAAAAGAGCTGCTTTTCCCAGTCGATGGTCCCACCTGATCTATCAGCAGAGAAGCCTTATTTTCAGGCCCTTTTCTCTCAGAAAACAGACTGTTATTATCTTTAGACAATACAGAAGTGATTGCATTTTAATGTAGACCCCTCGGATTGAACTCAAAAGTACCTGCTGATTAGACTCGCAGTGCAGCTTTCCTAGTAATGATGGGCCTGCCAGTTGGCAACCTGAGAAGATGCTTTCTTTGTTCCATAGTTAAGGACCAACCTTACCAAGTAAGATATGAAGGGACAGAGAGCATCCCTTTCCAGCCAGCTGCATTCTACATCTTGTAAACAAATCTAGTAGGACACAAAGACTCAGCAGCTCGCCTTAGAAGAAATGTTGCATCCAAAATCAGGGAGCATACTATGCGTTTGTAGTCTTTTATTCCTTCTGAACTTCTGTAGTTGTTAGAACTCAAGGTACAACCATTTTCTCAAGTTTCAAAGCTGACTTCTATGTGGACCTTTTCTTAATGTTTGTTCTTTCACCTACTTCTTTTTCAAAAACCTCAGACATTTTCTTTACCATCAATAAATTGCATATCTTTCCTCCTTAAAGCTTTCGATTTTTCCTTGTGGGAGTCCTGCTCATCTTGGTCTAATCTCTCATGTAACTCCAGCTCCCTGCTCATCAGTCCTTGTCCTCAGACAATTTTGACTCTAGTTTTCTGGTTCCTAATCTTCGTTTCCACACACATGCTCTATAACTAATTGGCCCTCGCCTATTACTGGACAATGTCCAAAGTGTCTCTCTACCTGTTCCCATGTGGAGCCCAAGGCTCTCAAGAAACAATTAATCCTAAAGTGTCTGTAGTTCCAAAGCAAAGTTTCAACTTCAAAGAGACTACAGCAAGAACAAAAGCAAAACACAACAAACTGGCTTTTTGAGTTTTATTTTTATTTCAAAATGAAGTCGTGATTTTAGGGCCTCAGTGATAAGTAGGTACTTAGAGTGAGTGCATAGCAGATGCCAAATAGGGCCTTGGAGTTGGAAAGAAAGCCAATTAGCGGTGCAGCTTGATCCTGAACCAGTCCCGTCACCTCGCACAGCCTTTCTTCTCTTATTTAAGTGGAGAATATGGGCATCTACCATGCAGTTATTATAAAGATACCTGTGTGTTAGGCAGCTGGCCCCTTTTCCGTGCTACTTAGTAAACAGTCCTTGTTATTGTGAACTTTACTACTCATGACCTACCCATTATTCTTTTCTTAACATTGAATATTTTTCATGAGTTATTTTGTCTTTCGTAACATTCCCTTCTTAGTCTTGCAAACAGGAGCCGTATGAAAACAATTAGAAGGGGAGGAGTGTTGAGGGTGGAGCGTGATTACAACATCTGCAGAGTTCTTTTTACATTTTGTATGTAACGCTATTTCTAGAAATTAAATTCATGTTAAAATATCCAGGGGAAAAAACTGCCTTCAATGATGAGCAGAGACTATCCGAGTATCCCTGCTATGCACTTTAATGCCCCCCAAACATTTGTTTAACTCCCCCATCCCAACATCTTTAATTATAAGGGGAGCAGTTTGAATGTCTTTATCTGTCTGACAGATATTCACTAGAGAACAAAAAATGATCAGGAAACAAGCTCTGTCTTGGATAGAAGTCCATAATCTTCCAGGAGAAACTGAGGCAAAAAACAAACCAATAATTGTAAGTGTTTCTTAGGGGTGGGCAATAATAAGGATAGTCTTCCCAGGGGTCATCTCATGTAGAGTCACTACAGGTACCTAAAAATACACATCCCTGGCTGAGGGAGATGAGGGTGCTGAGGCTAGCTCTGGGGACCCCAGTGTGCTCTGTAATGGTCATTGCAATGTCAGGGTCATGCGGCTGAGGGGTGGGTGTAAACAGTGCCTCCACCCTTCATAGGCCACGAAAACCTGGTGAGAAATTTCTTTCTGCAACTACTCCTAACACTGCACCGGAGGGACCAAATGATACATTCATGTTTACATTGCTTCTGAGCACAGCTTGTGGGGAGAATTTCAACAATACTGTAAACAAAGGATTGAAGCAAGGCTGCAGAGAGCTGGTTGCTACCCAGCATCTAAAGGATGTCTTTAATTATTTATGTATTTATTTTTTAAATTAACAAGTGGTAATGGCAGTATTGTTTGTCATGGTTTTTTTTCTACTGTGGCTAAACAGTTTGTTATTCTTTTGAAAAGTAATTGCTGGGCAGACCAGACCACCATGTTCGAGGAGTACCATAAACAAATGAAGACAAGGATAGAAGCATTTAGACATTACATGAATTTGTGGATTTGGCTATGCCTTGGGGAACATTAGTAATTTCATCATCACAGAGGCAGCAATTGAAGTCTTTGGCTTTAGTTATAAAGTTCATGCATGAAGCATAATCAGAACTTCATTATTTTTCACTTGCTAAATAAATGGCAGGCATTCATCAGCCCTCCACGCTATCCAGCGGCTCATGGAGACTTTTGATTTAATTCATTCTTTCCTCTCTTACTTCTTCTTTCTCTTCCCTTCTCCTCACTCTCTCCTTTCTCTCCTTTCTCCCCACTCTCACATCTTTGTCTATCCATTTTATAGAATATTTTTTCATTTTGTCTTCTTTCATATTAACCACCTAACCTTTCCCGTCTAGACTCTAGATAATACTTTTCCAAGATAATAATGATAGCAAATATTTGCATAGCACTTCCCATGTGCCATGCACTCTCCTAAACACATTACAGTAAATATCTACTGGTTCACTCCTTGCAGGAATATATTATTTGTATCTCCATATCACCCAAGAGGGCACTGAACCATAGGAAAGTTAAGTAACTTGCTCGAGGCAACACACTTAGTAAGTGGCAGAACTAGAATACCAACCCACATGATTTAAGGTTTGGATAATGTTCTGACCACTACAAATAGTTACCTCTGATAATTAGTTTTCTTTCATCATAGTTTTCACTATGGAAAAATTTTATGTCATTCACTATGACACTTAAGATGGTCACACAGTCTTCGTGTAATCCCAAATAAGGCATATTGGCCCAAATTTCCGAATGGTGTAGTTCCATTTTTGTTTTTCAGTGTCAGAGACATTCTTTCAACAATAACAACTTATGTTAAAATGTTGTGGATAAGAACATTATTAATTTGTTTGAAGAGTATGAAAGAAGCTACAATTTACCTCTGAAAATAAATAGCTAGCACTCCATCCTAACTTTTGCAAAGAAAAAAAAATATATTTGATTTTTTTGAGCTAGAGATAATTAATTTACCAGGTTGATTTCCTAACTACTGAAGCAGTAGTGACCGCCTTTGCTTCTGCTCATCATCATTCACTAGTAAAATGAAGTGGAGAAAAAAAGGCAAAGCAGATATTTAAAGGAACTAGAAGATGTAAAGACACAGCCTTAACTCTCCGAGGGGAGAGTGGGTATTGAATTGATTTTTGTCTTGACATTTTAAATGGGTAAGCAGAGTCTACCTGCTTGTCTAATTCTGAAGATTAAATAAAAAGTGAAGACATAATATTCCATGGTATACATGTACCACCGTTTATTAATCCATTCGTGTATCGATGAGTTCTTGGGCTTATTCCATGACTTAGCAATTATGAATTGGGCTGCAATAAACAATCTGGTATAGATATCTTTTTTGTAATGTGTATTTAGGGTCAAAATGCAAGTCTATTTTTAGATCTCTGAGTATTCTCTAAACGTCCTTCCAAAATGGATGTATCAGTTTGCATTCCCACCAGCAATGTAGAAGTGTTCCCTTTTCTCTACATCCACGCCAACATCTCTGGTTTTGGGATTTCATCATGTGGGCCAATCTCACTGGAGTTAGATGATATCTCAAGGTAGTTTTGATTTGCATTTCTCTGATGATTAAGGATAATGAGCATTTCTTCATATGTCTGAAGGACATGCGCCTGTCTTCTTTAGAGAAGTTTCTCTTCAGATCTTTAGCCCATCAAAAGACTCCCTATTTAACAAATGGTGCTGGGTAACCTGGCTGGCGACCTGTAGAAGACTGAAATTGAACACACAACTTTCACACTAATGAAGTTAGACTCACAATGGATTAAAGATTTAAACTTAAGACATGAAACTATAAAAATTCTAGAAGAAAGTGTGGGGAACACTCTTGAAAGTATTGGCCTGGGTGAATATTTCATGAGGAGGACCCCCAAAGCAATGGAAGCAGTATCAAAAACACACTACCGGGATCTGATGAAACTGAAAAGCTTCTGCACTGCCAAGAACATAGTAAATATCGCTAGCAGACAGCCCTGAGAATGGGAAAAAATATTTGCAAGTTATGCCTCTGACAAAGGCTTAATAACCAGAATACATAGAGAACTTCAACGTATTTGCAAGAAAAAAACAAGAGATCCCATTTCAGGATG
>CAUYON010194296.1:0-15196 GCA_963573935.1 Arctocebus calabarensis | reverse complement strand
TCTTTATATAGTGATCAAGAAAATGCCATGAAGGCTATCTGTAACAGTACGATCAAAACATTTCTGAATGTATATGAATCGTGCCCTATGATTGCACCAATGTACAGAATTATGATTCAATAAAATTATAAAAAAAAAATTCCCTTTGGTCATTTCAATGATTTCTTCTTCCTGAATCACGCTATTTTCTGTTCTTTGCAGTACCTTCTTGTCTCATTTCTATGTTTCCATTCAATGTCCCATTGAGAGAAATGGGGATATTAAGAAAAGAGGTTAAAGAAAAAGAAAAGAGCAAAAAAAAAAAAAATCAAAGCATAACAGCCTCAAAATAGTGGCTGTCAAACATGACTGCATATTGGGATTATCTGGGGAGCTTAAAGAATGAGACCCATTTATTCTGAGCCCCCTTATACTGAGTGAGACCCCTCTTCCACCAATTCTGATGGCATTCATCTATTGTAGGATCATGGTATCAATATTTCCTCCTTTCCTTCCTCTTTCTCTCCTTCCCGCCCTCTCATTTTTATTATATCTTTCTTTTTCCTTTTATCAAAAGACAAAGTCTCACTGTGTTACCCAGGCTGGTCTCAAATTCATGTCCTTGAGTGATCTTCTCACTTTGGCCTACACAGTATCTGAGATTTACATGTGTGAGCCACTGTACCTGAGCCCATCAATTGTTTTTAAAAGCTCCCTTTTAAAATCTTTGTTCTTAAAGTTAAGAATAAAGCAATTAAAATCACAACATTAATACCTAAATAAAAACTGAATTGTATATCTGTCTTGTGATTCCTATGTAGATGGGGTTCATAAAATAATCCAAGTTAAGACCTTTCATGAAAACATGTCTATTTCCAAGGTGTAGATGTTCCTGAATCATAATTTTGAGTAACAAATGGACTTTAAAACCATAGAACCATTGCATTGATAGTCCCACCATTACACTAAAATTATTTGGGTGAATTGCATTGATAGCCAGTTAGAGGAGAAATTATTTCTGACCATTGTGTGATCTAGTGCATTTATAGAAGTAATTTGGTAAAATAATGGTTATTCTTATATCAACATACAGTTTAGCTGGCAGGAATGTCACAAACTAAAAATTTACCAGTAGGGAGAAGGACCGATTAAAGCGTGCTTTTTCTGAGGTGTCTGCTTCTTGTCCAGAGTACATCTAAAAGCCAAAGGGTTTTATAAGGATGGTATAAAGACGAAATTTATTAAGAAGCTCTGAGGGCTAAATCTTAGACTTGCCAGTCAGAGCATCTTAGTTCAAATATCATTGGAACCACTATAATTTTGTCATGTGAAGCAAATTACGGTCTTGATGCTTCGATTTTTTTCCTTGTGGTGAGAAATACATGGGAAATGTTTATAACATGTCTGGCCCATAACATATAATCAATAAATATTAGAAGTTATTATTACCAAGTTTGGATCTCAAGTTAACCAAAGCAGGGGTGTCCTGCATCAAAAGATGGATTTTCCATTATAAAATGTGCCTTTAACTATTGGAGTATTCTTTAAACATCTAGATTATAAAAAGCTTTATTTCATACTTCCTTTTTGAACCCTAGTGAACAAATGTTTATTTATCATAACCCCAAGGGGAGACAAAACTTACAGAAATCTAAATCCATACATCAGAAGATATCCTCGTCAATCTATATCGCACTTGCCCCTGCCTGGAAAATAAACTGTTGATAGGAGAGAAAGGAACTGCTATAAAGCTCACTTCATAGTCAAGTTGATTGCAAAACTAATTTTCATGAAAGAAACTCCATTTCCCCACTGGCTTTTATTTTATAACTTTAAAAGATCAGAGACTTCTCAGAGTGAGTGCTTTTTCACAGTTTCAAAGAAGCAGGCTGGAAAAAGGAATAAATTGATTCAGAAAATATTCCTTTCCTCCTTACACCCACCCTTCTGCTCATCAAAAAAGCTACAGGCACTAAAATTTCATTAACATTTTTATGAACATAAATGTGAAATATTCATTTTCATTAAGGAGTCTACTAAATGTGGCAAAATCAAATTTATCTAAAGAGATATCCAATGCTACTAATTTCCTTGACAATGGGGACATAAAGCAAGGGAAACCATGAATCATTCATGAAGTTCAATTTACTTCTGTTATTTTTGGAGTAAGCATCCATGAATAGAAAGTGTGCGGCACGTTGTAGATGCTGTTTTTACATTATTTCAGATGAGAATTAATGATTTTGGCAGGCAGCAGTAAAGCGCGAATGGTTTAAAGGCTTTTGCTTATAATTGTCCTATATTTCATATTTTTCTTGTGAGTATGTACATGTTCATGTATTTATAATACTGTTTTTTCTATATCCTAATTTCTCATTATAAATCAGAATCACTTTAGAATCAATATTTTAGGCAGGCATGTAAGATAATTTATTGGTGATATAAACTCCCAGAGTTCTAGATATGGGGTCTGAAAAAGACCTTGAAGTTCATAAAATTAAACTGGCCTCCTAACGATGAATGTCTTCTATATTGTGTGTCTCTGTGCTAGAGGAAGTTCTTTTGGAAGCATGAATGGACACTGCTGCTCATTGGAAAATATATGTCTTAAATTCTAAATCTTACCTCCTGCAATTTCTAACTATTGTCTGCTGTTGCTGCTGTATCACCAGCACTAATTAGTACACAGAGAGACATGTCACTACTTAAGAGATGCTAGTTTAATTGAATTGAAGTATAGGGGCTCAAATCTGCATTCTGAGTGTGATGGTTAATTTTATGCGTCAACTTGGGCCACAGGGTGCCAAGTGGTTAAGCATTATTCTAGGGTTCCCTGGAGGCTGTTTTTGAAAGAGATTAACATTTAAATCAATAGTTAGAATAATGCAGATTGCTTACCCTCATGTGGGTGGGGTAATTCTGAACAGAACAAAAAACTGCTCTTCCGGAGTAAGAGACAATTCCTCTTGCCTAGCTTCAAATTCATCCATTAGTGCGTTTGTTTCCCATCTACCTTTGGACTTAAATTGAAACACCAGCACTTCCTGGGTCTTGAGTCTGTCAGCCTTTGAACTAGAACTGCACCATCACTTCTGGTTCTCAGACCTCAGGATTGGAACCAGGCCTGTATTATTGGCTCCATAGCTTGCTAACTCCCCCTGTAGATCTTGGGATCGTCAGCCTGCATAACTGCATGAGCCAATTCCTTATAATAAATCTCTCTCCCTCTCTCTATCTCAGTATATATTTGCTCCATTTCTCCGAGGAGCTCTGAGTGATGATCATGAGGTTTATTTGATATGTGATAGCATGTTAAAACATTCAGAATGGTTGTTATGACTCCTTAAATTTTTCTTCCCAGATGTCTTGATCTCTTCCTTTTGCATGAAATCATCTTCTAACATGGCATTAAGAACTAGACACAATTTTCCAGAGGTGGCTTCAATAGAACAACCCATGGATTTATTCTGGACACTACACTTACTTTGATTTTATTTCTAGGTGTTAATGTAGCACATTACATAAAATCTAGCATTTAAGTTTTGAAAACATCACATTTTCTCAGGGTATGTTCCATAATTCAGTTAGGCTGTTTTATCACATGGACACATTTTTCTTACCACATGCTATTTTTGTTGATGAGAAAATAATTATATTTTGGAAATAATCAAACATGACAACTGCTTAACATTCTGTGTATGTGTTACTATTACTAAGAAATTTAAACAAAATCACAAGATTCTGAGATTAACAAATAGAGAGGATAGTTCATTAAATTTAATATGTGAAGACAATGCCTATGTTAAAAGTTGTAAAACCGTTTTTGTAAATGAAAAACAAATATAAAAATAATCAGATATCACTAAATGTTACTTTTGTTTGAAAATTTGGTTGTAGTTCAGGACATAAACAGAGAAGCAAACATTTAAGTAAAGCCCGGCCATCAAAATTCCTAAAGTAACTAAAAATGTTAGGTCTTTCCCTATCTCAATCTAGCTGGACTTGAACTCCTAAGATTAAGTGGTTCTCCTGCTTCAGCCTTACAAGTAGCAGAGACTACAAGTCTTTGCCATCATGTCTTGCTGACACAGTCTAAAAGTATGAATATAAAATTATACAAGTGAAAAGAATATTTTATTTCAAGTAAAAAAGTCTCTGCCTTAAATCTTATCTGAAAAACTTTAAAACTAGACATCTCCTAAATTCAAAAGACTTGAAAAGTTTGGAGCCAAGAAATTCAGCCTACACAAATTCACCCCACCAAACATTTATGGTCAAATACTGGGCTAGGTTTTAGTGACTGGTTAGTAAATAAAACAAGGATCCCTTCCCTCATGGGCAGTTTATAATCCACAGCAGGAAGAAACAGTAAGTGGGGACAAACCAATGCTAGTAAGTATTAATGTTACACGGGTGCTTTAGTCCATTTGGGTGCTATTCGGTTGTTAAATTTGAAATGTCTGATTTTGAATCAGTTTAATATATCTCAAACAAGAAGCAGTATAATTAGTCAAAGTATGTGCCTAAACTGTTAACACAGTTTGGCCTCTTAACGGTAGCTTGTTTATGCCAGCAGTAAAGAAGCCTGGAGAGTGACTATTATAACAAAATACTATGAACTGGATAGCTAATAAACAAAAGGCTTTCTCATAGTCTTGTAGGCTGGAAAAAGTTCAAGATCAAAGTACCGGCATATTCTGGCACCTAGTGAGGCCTGTTTTCTGGCTCATAGATGGCACTGTTTAGCTGTATCCACCTATGGTGCAATGGGCAAGGCAGAGATCTGGGTCTGCTTTTATGAGGCACTACAGAGTTCTCCTGATCCTTGGTGGATACATTTCAATACCCTCAGTGGATAGCTGAAGCTGCAGATAGTGCCCACACCCTATGTAGACTATGTCAATGTCTGTACTCATATGCCTACAATAAAGGTTAATTTATAAATTAGGCATAGAAGAGGATTAAAAATAATAACTAATAATAAAATAATTATAACAATATATTGTAATAAAAGTTATGTGAATGTGATTTCTCAAAATCTCTTTGTCAGCCTGTACTCACCTTTCCTCTTCTCGTAATAATGTAAGATGATGAAATGCCTACAGGATGAGATGCAGTGAGGTCAATGACATGGGCCTTGTGACACTGTGACACAGTATCAGGCTCCTACTGTTGACCTTCTGAAGATACATCAGAAGGAGCATGTTTTGCTTTGGGTGATCGTGGAGCATCAAGCTGGATGTCAGGAGCACCCGGTGTTGATGACTAATGGGGGATTCTGTAGACAGCACACGTATGTGGACACTTTTCACAAATGGATGATTCCTGTTCCAGGTCGGATGGAGCAGAATGGTGGGAAATTGATCATGCAACTCAGAACTTTGTGATTTAAAACTTACGAATATTCATTTTTGGAATTTTCCATTTAATATTTTCAGGCAAAAGTGAACCCCCAAATAACAGGGCACTACTGTGATCTCATTTTTGAGGGTTCTGTCTTCTTGACCTAATCACCTTTCAATACCTAAACATCATATTGGCATGAGATTTCCATATATGAACTTATAGGGGACACAAAAATTTACACCTTTCCAATGGAAAACTAACAGAGGATTTTGAAAGAGAATAGCTAGGGGATAACTTAGTTCAGATTCTCAGGAAAGCTTCTTTTTAGAAGTGGGATGTGCAAAGAGAATTTAAGAAAGAGAAGAAGAGAGCTCAAAGATTTATGGTGGAGAAAAGCATTTCAGCCAGAAGAAAAAGATAATAAAGGTGATGGGACAAGAAAAAGCATAGTCTGCATGAAACAAAGAAGCCTGTGGTCTTGGAGTTAACTGTAGGAATCAGGGAGAAGAGGCCGTAGATGAGATTAGAAATATTGAGAGAGGTCAGGTTACTTGAGAGCTTGAAGATCTTATGAACTGTGGATGTCAGGTTACTTGAGAGTTTGAAGATCTTATGAAGTGTGGATTGCTTTCCTAGTGTAAGGGGAAGACTTTGAATATGAAAGCAAATAAATAATATGATCCACTTTATAGCTTGCTAAGATTACTCTGGCTGTTGGACACAGAGTGCTTGGAGGGAGTCAAGAGTGAAAGCAAGAAGGTTAATAACAAGACAGCTCTAATGGTCCAGGAAAGAAGTAATGGTAATTTGGAGAAGAATGGTGCCAATTGGGCCAGGGAGAAATGGACGGGCTTCATAAATATTTTGTACATAGAATCGGTGATACTTGACAATAAATTGAATGGGAGGAGTATGAGGGACAAGGAAATGTCAACAATTAATCCCAGGATTTTGACTGGGTTAAGGAATCTGGAAAAGAAACTATGAGAGGGAAAAATCAAGAGTAAAGTTTTGAGCAAATTAAATTTAAGATGCTTCTGAAGCATCAAAATGCCAAGAGAGTGCTATGTACATCAATCTGGGGCTCAGAAGTGATTTGAGCTGGAGATACAAACCTGGGAGTCACAGAATAAAGACGGAATGGAGAGAGGTCTTTTGTGACCTTTCTGAGAACAGTTCTAGCAGAGGCGTGGGTAGGCAGGTGGCAGATTGCAGTGGGTTGAGAGGTAGTTGAAGCAATAGACAGCAGATGTAGACCATTCTTTTGAGTAGTTTGGAAAAAAAAAGTAGAGAGATTGAAAAAAGCTTCAGGGAGATGTGGGGTTAGAGTGGAGGTGTTTTAGGGTGAGAAAAGATTTTGTTTTATTTATTGGGTATGAGAAAAGCAGTGGTAGAAAGAGCAAGATTGAGGATCTGAGAGATGGGGGTGAGGTGTGTGTGAGCTCACAACAATCAATTCTCAGGGGAAGAGGAAAAAGATGGAATCCTGAACACAGGGGCAGCGTCAATCTAAGAAGAATGGGAACACCTCTTCCTCTGTAATGTAGGGGACAGAATGGTAAAGAAAAAAGGAGTGTCGGAAGAAAACTGGTAGGAACACTGAGACGTTAAAGGCCTGGAATGACTTTTTTTTCGTGCAGTGATAGGAGACAACATGTGCTGAGAGTGAAAGTCAGATAGGGCTTTTTTGAATGTACATAGCAGAGAATGAGGAAAGGTACCTGAGTCCTCCCTGACAGTTGCCCCAAGCCTTGCCACATCATCATTAGGCTTGCGGTGATCAAACCTTCACATGATAGTGCTATTGATTTCAAATTCCAAGTCCTCTTCATTCTAAATTCCTCAATTGATTTCTCTATAAGCCATTAACCGATTTTATAGCGTCCCGGGGCTAGAAAGCTACTAATTTGTTCCAAGTTCAAGCAAATTTTCAATTTAACAAGCCTTTATGGCCTTTTCAATTCTACTTGATTAGACAGTATAAAAATAAGCAAAACATCTTTAATTGGTCTCAGAGGACCTATCCAGGAAAATCATGTCCTTGGCCTTGGGATTGTGATGGAAGAACATACAAACTAGTAAATTTTATAATTCAGGTGAAGTTTCCAGTTGTTGGTCAAAGAAGTTTGACTGGTTCAATCCTCCATCTGTGGAATGTCTACTTTATTTATCATTCTTGTTTCCCAGCCGACCCTACAGTCTCTCATTTGCAGTCACTTTAAAGCTCAGTTAAAGTGTATCTCTTGATACACTATCAATCCAGAGAGAGCTGTTTCAAAAATAGTGTAAAATAGATGAATAACCAATTCAATATTTACCAATACTTTGCAACATATTGATTATGTACTTAGGCAGAAACAAGCAAAACTCATTCAAACTCCATGTTGGCATACTTAGGTAACCTTACCTTTTGAAATTATTACTCTTGAAATTTAAGATCTCCTTACATGGGTCTATCTATTGTTAAGAAGGGATATACTTTAAGTAAAATGTAAAAGCTAAGTCCTGTTGCCATCTGAGGCTTTTATATTTTCAAGGTAATATCGATGGAATCTAGGCCTGCTTGGTTTCCTTCAATCAAAGGCTACCTTCTCTCTGCAGCTGCAATTATTTGACCCTTGATCCTTGATATAAAAGTTAAGCTCTTCTTCAGCATCAATGTAGGATCTATTCCGAATGATCAGGGACAGTTTAGGGAACACAGATCAACCACTGGTTGACTCAGCTTTCCCAGTCTGGCTGAGATGGGCAATACTTCTATACTGCTAATTGTTGATGCCGTGCTGTCTCACTCATCGGTTTTGATTGCAGGATTCCCTGATGGAGAGTAGAACATTGGATCTTAATTTTCATTGGAAGCACTGGGGTTTGAATCCCTGTTCTATCACTATTCTTGCCCAATGGCCCTGGGAAAGTTAATGTACTTCTCTGAGCCTCAGTTACATCATCTTTCAAATGTTGTTGGAAATAATTATGCCACGGAGGTTTTACATAATACCTACCTTTAGACTAGAAACAAGAAGGCAGTTCCATGTTCTCTTCCCTTTCCAATTTCAAAGACTCCTCATGACTCAAATTCTTACAGTCATTAGTTTCTGCTTTGGTTTAGGTATATACCTTTAGGAATTGTAGTTCTCTGGCTAGCTGCTGAATCACTTTTTAGTTTTTTTATTTTAAATTAATATGAGGGTATGAATTTATAGGTTACATTTTTTTCTACTTCTAAGGTAAAGTTCAATTGGTAGTTGAGCCCTTCACTCAAGGGACTAAACACCCTCACATTTTTTACATTAGGTGAGTTGCCGCGAATTGCCCTCCCTCCTTCCACCTCCTTTTTCTCAGCTCTCCCCTCACCCATTCTAGACTGTATTTGTGTTGTATCATTCATGTGGGTGTGCAGTTGTTTGTATATTGATTTCATATTAATATAGAGTACATTGGATTTTTTTCTATTCTTGAGATACAGATGATGGTTATCTGATGTTTTAGCTGCTTTTAGACTCTCAGTTACTGTGCTTATCCATTTGTCTAGACAACTGGTTGCATGTTACTGAATTGCTTCAATGATTGTCATATGCCTGGATCGCCATCTATTGTCTTTCACCATATTTTATGATTAGTTCGGACTATCTGGCGTCTGGGCTTCTCCCATCCCTGCCTTATAGCAGTTATATTTAACTTCTCATTGGTTTATGGTTATTGTCATTATACCATATGATGAATGAACCTAAAAGTCACCTGTTTTCTAATATGAATTTTAAAAGTTGCCAACTTAAAGGAAAATGTCAACTAATAATAGTGTAGAAAAACTCAGTATGCATTTTACAATAAAATATGAATTTGGGGAGAAAATGCTGATAATTTTAGCTCTTACAATTTGCAGCACAGAATCAATTAAAATGGTTGTAAAAATTCATCCTTTTCTTTCTTTCTTCCTTTTTTTTTTTTTTTTAAAGGAAATGATGTAAGCCAGAGGAGCTGGAATTTTAAGAGGTTGTCATATCCTAATGTTGATCAGCAGAAGCTAAGGCGAAAAAGATCCACCAAGTCAATAGAAGAGAGATCAAGGGTAAAATTAATCCATATGTGTGAGGGATCCTTGAGTTAGCCTTCTTTTTCCTTCAGTTCCCAAAGTAACAGTTACTTTCTTACTAAACTGACATGCTTCCTTACTTGTAAACCTTTATTAGCATAAATAAATGATTTGGTTGATTTGGTTCATAGTTAATTTTGGCATTTAAACCAAAATTCGCTCTTGATATATTTATATATTAATGCTTTTTAAAACCTTTAGATGAGTATAATAAGCTTTAAAATTAAAATATTAACTAAAGGTTGGTTTATACATTTTCTTGTTCATTATAGGTTCTAGGAATAGTAGACCAATGTCTGTGTCTAAATCTATAGCTATATATACATAAACTTCTTTATTTCTATGTTTATATACAATGGAACTAGCAAATATAATGTAATTGCTCAATAATCAGACACTACTGAGGGAAACACATTTATCTCGCAATAGTATAACAGGATGACCTGAAATTTTCTCATTTTCCTTTACCTCCTTAATGTTTAGATCTAGACAACATTTTAGATGACCTAAATAAACATTTGCTGATTTCTCACATTATATTAAGTGGTACTTTAGTAATGGGCTGAATTAGCTAATGCACTTTTCAGTACGGGAACTAAGAAATGGCCTAGCTTTGGTATTCGTAATTAATGGGCTCAAATGCCTGAAGGTCGATGACTGACAGACAATGATATGAAGATAGTCAATCAGATTAAATTTCAGTAACTGAAGTATATGAATTGTTAATAAAGCAATAAATGAAAAAAAAAACTGCACAAGAAGGAAAACAAAAATCAGTCACTAGACTTTCAGAACATTAAGTCTTTGGCCCAAAGCACAAGCCCCATGAGCGCCATTGATCATCTTTTCTTCTCATGAGGAAAGCCACATCATTCATACAAGACTCTACCGCGGGGTTTTTCTAAAAGACAATAATTTACAACCCTTTAAGTTGACAGATTATAGAACCAAAAACAATCTCACAAAACCTTTTCATATGAAAATGTTTTCCCTTCTTATTAATGCAGCTTGGATATTGGATATCTTTGGGTGAGACTCCACTCTGAGAAGGAGGAAGCAGGAGTTTGTAAATTGTTGAGCTAAGATAAATGGACTTTCCCTAATTGTTCAAAAAGATAACTTCATTGAAATGACCCTTGAGTCACCAGTGTACAGGAAAATGTCACTGGACTATGAACACCTTGAAAAATCAACAGGATGAACAGTTAAAAATATAGGGTATTTTTGGCACTAGGGTGACAATTAACTCAGCAAGAGGTTGAAGTTAATTGGGTGAAGCAAGTATCCCTCTTTCTCCTTCCCCAGTCCAAGTAACTCACAGCTTTCTATCTCCAGGGTGCAGTTTTGCTCGTCCAGAGGGTATCTTCGAAGATCCATCATACATGCAGCTGTGGTTGTGATCCTGCCAGAGTGAGAGAGAAAAAAGTCAACGTCATAAGTGAATACATTTCATTTCTGTTTCCCAGCCCCAAATCATATTTACCAGCTGGCAGAAACAAGGCCTCAAAATTTTGTGAGATTATAAGGACCTAATGTGAATGCCAATAAATTGGATAAACCTAGATAAATAAATGGAAATTGATAAATTCCTATAAATATACAACCCAATCAAGACTGTATCAAGAACTAATAGAAAGCCGAACACACCAATAACAAATAAGGACATTGATTCAGTAATCAAAAATTTCCCAATGAAGAAAAGCCCAGGATCAGATGGCTTCATAGGTTAATTGTACTAAAAATACAAAAAGAACTATCCTAACCCTCTTAAATTCTACCAAAAATATGATAGAAATAAACTCCCAACTCATTTTATGACATCAGCATCACTCTGATTCCAAAGCTAGACAAAGACAATAAAATAAATGAAATGAAAGCTATAGACCAATATACTTGATGGAAATACATGGAAAAATTCTCAGTAAAATATGAGACAACTGAATTCAGTAGCATTAATATAAAAAGTTCATACACCATGACTAAGTGAAATTTATTCCTAGGATGCAAGAATGGATACACACCAATCAACAACATATAGAAATCAATCAATGTGATACACCATAAAATAAAACTACACCATCATCTCAGTAAATGCAGAAAAACTATGATCTGAAAGAAGGCAAAAACTTTTACTCTCATTTCTGCTATTCAACATGATACTGAAGTCTCAGCCAGAACATTCTAAAAATAAATAAAAGGCATCCAATTAAAAAAGGAAGAAGGAAATCTATCTGTTTGCAGGTGGCATGTACAGAGAAAACACTATAGACACCAGAAAATCCTGTTAGAACTAATAAATAAATGTAATAAAATTGCGAGACACAAAATCAATACACAGACATTTGTGGTGTTTCTGTATACTATTAACAAACTCTCCCAAAGAGAAATTAAGAAAACAATCCCACTTACATTACCAACAACAACACAAATTACTTATGAATTCACTTAAAGAGTAGACCTGTACATTGAACATTATAAACCATTGATGAAAGAAATTTAAAAAGACAAATAAAAAGAAAGACATCCCATGATCATAGATTAGAAGAATTAACATTGTTAAAATGTTCATAGTACCCAAAGCAATCTATAGTTTCAACCCAATCCCTATTGAAATCTCAATTTTTTTTAATAGGAATGGCAGAAACAAAATCTTAAAATTCATATGGAAACACAAAAGGTTCTGAATAACTGAAGCAATGTTGAGCAAGAAGATCAAATCTGTTCTAACTTAGATTTCGATCCACAGTGTACAAGGGTACTTTTTTCTCCACACCCTGGCTAAAACGTTTGTCTTTTCTTTTTATAGCTTTTTATAGCTATTTCATAGCTTTCCTGACAACTAAGATATTTCATTGTCATTTAGAATTACATTTCTTTGCTGATTAGAGATGTTGAGCATCCTTTCGCATGCACGTTGACCATCTGAATTTTGTTTTTGTTGTTGTTGTTGCTGTTGAGATATGTCTATTTAGGTCCTTTGTCAATTTTTAATCAAGTTATTCGTATACTTAGTATTGAATTATATGAGTTCTTTATATATTTTTCACATTAACTCATCAGTATATATATATATGGTTTGCAAATATTTATTTGGTTGCCTTTTCCAAGTTTTTTAGTTTGATTTAATCTCAGTTGCCTATTTTTGTTTTTGGCATCTGGGCTTCTGGTATCATTTCCAAAAAACTAGTGCTAGGACAAGTGTCAAAAAGTTTTTTACCTATGTTTCCCAAAAGTAGTTTTAAAGTTTCAATTTTTGTGTTTCAATCTTTAAACCACTTTGAGTTAAATTTTATGTATGGTGTGAGATAGGGATCCAATTTATTTGTTTATTTTTTTGCATGTGGGTATCCAGTCTTTTCAAACATAATTTGTTAAAGGGACAATCATTTATCATTTTCGTGTGTTTTTGACACTTCTGTTGAAGTTCAGTTGACTATAAACGTATGTGTTTATTTCTAGGTTCTTTATTCTGTTCTGGTATAGATGTTTGTTTTATGCCATTACCGTACTGGTTTCATCACTATAGATTTGCATTATAATTTCAAGTCAGGAAGTATGAGGCCTCTTGCTTTGATCCCAAGACCTACTGATTATGATGTTAGCTCTGGATTTTACTTATACAGTCTTGATTGTGTTGAGGTAAGTTCTTTTTGTACCTATTTTGTGTTGGGATAAATTCATTTTATACCTATTTCATTGGGAGTTTTTATCATAAAAAGATATTGAACTTTGTCAAATGCTTCTTCTGCACCTATTGAGATGATCACATGGTTATTATTCTTCGTTCTATTAATGTGGTGTATCACATTCTGCATATTCTGAACCATCCTTGCATACCAGGAGTAAATTTCTTTAGGCCATTGTATAGATCCTTTTCATGTGCTACTGAATTAAGTTTGCTAATATTTTATATAATATTATGTTATATACATAATTAATGTCATTAATTCATTTAAAATAGCCATATTTCAAAGATATCACGTGAAAGCTGTTAAAAGTTATGTTTAAAAATTTTGAGGGTAAGCAGATATGATTAGAGCAAATTTGGCCTAGTTAAATTATATCATCAATCCATCAGTCAAAGCACTCACTACATAGGATTGCCATGAGAATTGAAAAATACAGTGTGTGCAAAGCTTTTAGGCCAGTGCCCATGCTTAGTTAGTATCCCCCCAATGGTGCTCATTATTAGATATAATTTCATGACAATGTCCATGTTCATTATCATTCTAGCTATGTCTTTGCTGATGTCTACAGAATTTATGAGTTGAAGGAGTCAATATTATGCAGCAAAGCCTCCCCTTCTGCTGCTGCAGCAATCAAATACACTGTCATCAACAAGAACAAAAAACCCAACTTTCTGGAACTTTTGGTGCCTTCCATTTCTCACTATTAGAGATTTGTCAGGTTCACCTCTGAAATCTTTGTCCTCTTATCCTCTGCAGGATATTCTTTACTGTGGAAGAAGCAGCAGGTGGCATATTACCATGGAAGAATCATTGTCCTGAGGCCGGGGTTTATACATATTTACCAATGCCAACTGAGCTTTTGCGTTTATGTAATCTCTAGGATCCTAAGTTGAGATATCCTACCGGAACTTTATTATCCTCCGGTTTCCCTTACCTGGAAGGGTTTCTTGTGCTGTGGAGTCTGAGAGTAACTGGAATTCTTATGGCTAGCCCACTTTTAAAAACTGTTGATTTTGCTTGGGAATTGGCAAAATGCTTAGAAAATTAAATGGTCCTAACCTACAAAGTGCAACCTTAAGTTAAAGAATTTTAACCATTCAAATTAAATAATGTTTCTTTTTTACCTTAATCTCCAGGAGTTGTAACATTGGAAATTTTCTAGAAATACTCTAGAAAAAATAGAAGCACAGCTATGTTTTCTCTTGGGGGGGGGGAATCTTTTAGATAGTAGACTACAACACACTGTGTTCTGTACCTAGCTTATTTTCTTTTACAATGTGCCTTGGATTTGGTTCTGTAGCAGTGAATAATAAACTATCTTTAAAAATTACTATAATTTATTTATTTATTTCCTGTAATTACCATAATTCATTTCCCTAATCATCCTTTGGCAGGCATTTGTGTTGTTTTCTATTTTATTTTTTCATATGGAAATGCTCTGAATGTATTGCAGTACAGTCTATATTCTGTGATGTGTGTATATGTACACTCAGAGTATATGCTATATGATGCTATACTGTATATGTGTATTTATATCACTGTATACAGAATATATACTTAGAGATACTTGCATGTCTACATATGCATACTGTATGTTGTATATGAAGATTCTCTGAATATACAGTAGAGCATTTTTTTTATTAAATCATAGCTGTGTACATGTGCTGGTTTCATATACAATCTGAAGTATTTTCATCAAACTGGTTAACATAGCATTCATGGCATTTTCTTAGTTATTGTGTTAAGACATTTGTATTCTGCAGTCTAAGATGCACCATAGGCGTGGCCTCACCAATTACCCTCCCTCCACCCATCCCCCTCCCTTCCATCCCTTGCCCCTTTCCCCATATTCTTGTGCTATAATTGGGTTATATCCTTCATATGAAAGCTATAAATTAGGGCTGCATACATTGGATACTTTTTCTTCCATTCTTGAGATACTTTATTAAGAAGAATATGTTCCAGCTCCATCTATGTAAACATGAAATATATAGAATTGAAAGAATCCTTATAAATAGTGAAGTATTTTCTTGTAAAATCTTTTTGTGTTTTTTTTGACAGAGTCTCTGTCTCTGTTGCCCAGGCTAGA
>CAUYON010194295.1:0-19658 GCA_963573935.1 Arctocebus calabarensis | reverse complement strand
TCTGCTTGGTGATGTGCTCTGTACCTTTTATTTGTATCCTTGGGGTCGCAGGTCGCTCCAGCAGTGTTGATGTGTGTTCCTCGACCTTGTCTCTTGGCTCAGCTCCAAACCGTTGGCTTTCTCGCCAAATTTCTGTCCTTTAACCTGTTTTAGTAATACTTGTATAGAAGAATAGACTACTGTAAAATCATAATCCAGGAAGTATGATCTGGTTTCTTTTGGAGACTTTCTTTGATAGAAAATATATAGCAACAAATTTTTGAGTCAAATGTTAATGTTTTGTTCAAGAATCAGTATAATGAAACTTTGGGCTGAAAATGATTTCTGAAGAAAACCATTGTATTTTCCACCTAAGACCATTTGCCTTAAATGTCTCAGTAATATAAGACATATGCCTCTCTGGTTATTGAAAATGGACTATATAATTTAGGCATATTTAAATCTTGTGAAATAATTACTTTGGTTTCTACAATGTTTGGGTAGTTTCTGACTGCACAATTATCCTCTATTGACAAGTCAGTATTTGCAAAAGGAGAGATGACTATTCTTGCAATCCTAACTCCTTTAGAATCCCTAACTCTTACTCCACAAAGGATTTATGCAAAGGAGAATCCACTGAAGGATTAAATTCCCTCCCTCACTAATAAAGATAGAGGACAAGGGGAGTAAGCCTCTTTAAAAGTATTAGGATTGACTTATGCAGCATTACTAACAAAGCAGGAAACATGAGTCATATTCCAAGTCATAATGGTTTTTCTAACAAAAGTAATAGAAATTCATTGTAAGAAATTTATAAAATATAGATAAGCATAATGGCACCACCTCCCGTAACTGTTGTCTCTAGTGGGTTTTGGTGCAGATTGATCAAGACCCCTCTGAGATGCATATGTGTGTAAATTAATGATCCAAAGAAATAGATATATATTAAGTTCTTTTCTACTTTGTGTATATGAAATCAATGTAAAACATGATTATCCTACAAGACTTTATAAGCATCCTTTTGAGACATTATAAATTATCCTTTAATATAATTTTATTGATTATATAACATTTTCTTTTATGAAAATAAAATAGCCCACTTGTAAAAATTATACATTAACCCTAGTGTACATTTATACAATTTTACTATTTTTACCACATAGAAAGTAGTAAAAGTTCTGCTATTCTACATATATTTGTATGTGTGACTTATGATTTATTTCTTGCGGTATACATCTTGGTAAAGTGTATGCTAATCTTCAAGGATATTTGTAATATTTAATGATATTATGTACTGAAGGATGCATATAATGCCAACCCTTCATACATACTGTTTACCAATTCATATTCCTATTAGGAAAGAAAAACTTTAAACAAACCAAAATTAGCAGAATTTTTCTGAGGAAAGAAGAGTTCAAGGATTGGGCAGCACCCTGAAGCTGTAGCAGTCAGAGAGCTCCACTTAGCAATGTGTCAGGAGGTCTTCATTAACAGAGCTAGGAAGTAACACACAGCGATAGACGGATTGTTTCTAGCTGTGCAAAGCCTTATTTGGGCAAAGTGGGACGAGGCCTCTGCCTTCCAAGGGCATAATCTGACCAGTTAGTAGCCTGTGATTCACTGAGGCTTGGCTGCTGCTGTCGGCTAAGGCTCAGCTGTTTGTTACAGAACACACTCTTCAGTTAGGTTGCAGTTCACTATCTGTGGAGCAGCTAAAGGCCACATTTAATTCAGTTTAACAATGTATATAAAGAAATTTGCTTCCTGGTCCCCTCCCGAATGCCAATTACTTAGCTAAACATTAAACATGTTGTGCCACAGTGGTGCCAGGCAAGAAGCTGATGCCTTATGGCTTTGCCCCTTGGAAAAGCAGTAAGTCTGAGTAACACTGCACCAAATGCTCTAAGGCAGAATTTTAGTTTCTAGAGCAACTACCAAAGCTTCCAAAGGACTTTCTTTCCATACATATCTGTTTTTTCTCTCAATTCATCTGTGGATATAGATCTGTAGAATTTCTCTACTTAATAGCTAATATGTGCTGAATGGTACAACGTTTTTACATTTGTACAATTTAAGGTTTAATCTTTGCAATTACCCTTACAACATAGCTACTATTATCCTTAATTATAAAATGGGAAAACTGAGACAGAGCGAAGCAGGTAAATTATAATTTAGACATTTTGCAGCTTAGTAAGTGCTGAAGCTGACATTCAAGCAAAGTTGGGGTAGACATTAGAACTTTTGTATGCTATGGGTGGAAACATAAAATAGTGCAGACATGATGAAAAACAGTATAATGATGCCTCAAATAATTAGAAGTAGAATTATCATATACATCCAGCAATCTCTTTTCTGGGTATATTATCTAGAAGAATTGAAATCAAGATTTTGAAGAGATACAAGCACTCCCATGTTTATTACAGTATTATTCACAATAGCCAACATATGAAAAACTTAAACATGTATTAATACATGAATGGACAAAGAAAATGTGGTAGATACTATAATGGATATTACCCAGTCATAAAAAAGAACAAAATCATGCTCTATGTGACGACACAGGAGAACCTAAAGATATTTTGCTAAGTGAAATACACCACCCAAAGAAGAGTGAATAATACTTCATTCCACATATATAAGATAAAAAAGCAGTTACCTTCCTAGAAACAGGGTAGAATAGTAGTTGCCAGAGGCTGGGGAGAAGGGGCAATAGGGAGTTGGTATTCATTGAGTGTAAAGCTTCAGTTATTTAAAATAAATGTTGTAGGTCTGCTATGCACCAGTGTGACCACAGTTAACATTGCCTTGTGCATTCAAAATTTGTTAAGAACATAGATCTCATGTTAAGTGTTCTTATCGAAATTTATTTTAAAAAGAAAAACAAAAAACTAAGCTGCTCTAGCCTCAGAATGTCTACTCTTCAGTACCATGTAAAGTGTCTGCAGAAAAGAAGAGTGAGGAGTGGAAATTTATATTTCTCTCTCATGATTTACTTATACAAATAGAAAATACGTGAATTTATTTCACCAGTCAAAGACATGTTTCCATGTGGGTTAGAAATTTTAAAAAGTATAAGAGTGGCCAATTGGACTAAGATTATGGAAAATTCAAGGAAGCCCGATAGGCGAGCTCGAACTCAGGCTTGGATAATGCATGTGCTTACCATGTAGATGTGATGTGGTTCACAGAGATTGCCAAGGGCCCTCTGAGTGGAAGGGCAGTGGAACAAAAGTGTGAAGTGGATGATCACAAACCAGCTGCAGCTCCATGGAGCTGATGTTGACCTTGTGGAAGTGTTCTCCAGCTGTTAGCCTCATTTTTTTCAGGCTGGAAAATATACCTTCTGCTTCTTACGCATAGATTTTTCAAGACTGAGGTAGATGTAATATTTCCTTCACCTTGGCAGCTTCATGAAAATATCTTACTGAGGGACAGATTATTCTAGACAAGTGTCTATTAAATTAATGAATTTGTGCATTCAAGTATAGGAATTGTCAGGTTAAATTTAAAAAGGAGAAATTACAAAACCCTCTCTTGATTTTATTTGTGGATGCTTGAAGGAATGCACTCTCTTTTCTCTAAATGTTCTTGTGGTTCTTGATTATAAAGTTTCCTCTGGCTTTGCACAGTAGCTCAGGTTGCAATTTGAAACCAAGGTGGGAGGAGCCCTAAAGCTCAGGAGTTCAAGACCAGCATTAGCAAGAGCAAGACCTGTACCCAAAATAGAAGAATTAGCCAGGCTTGGGCAGGTGTCTATTGACGCAACTGCTGAAAAGCTGAGGCAGGAGGATCACTTGAACCCAGGAATTTGAGATGGCTGTGATCTAGGCTTACAGGTACTCTAACCTGGGCAACAGAGTGAGACTTTGTCTCAAAAGAAAAAAAAAAAGTTTCTTCTGTAAACATATGGACTTTTTAAGTTCAATTAGTAAGGATAACAATTTAACAAAGCAACATAAATGCTTCAGACAGTCCACTCTTGCAGCTAAATGCAGCTTACATATAATTCAAAATAAAAATATTAATAACATTTTTCCCTGTGACAACTGTATAACATATAATAAGCCTAGGGCTCAGGCTGAAATGATTTGTGCTAAGTTTGAGACTTATATTAAACCAGTATAGAATTTGAGTTTGTGAATTTTAAAATGTGAATGGTAGGAAAACACTTATTTCATGTATACTAGGCTTATTAAACAGATTGAAGTACAGCAAAATGAAATAAATGGCATCTCTGTGTTTCCCTATATTCAGCCTATTTAAAAGAATTATTTCTGTAGTGAGTCATACCATCATACTCAAAAATAACAAAGGCTTTTAAAATATATTCTATTAACCTGATAAAGAAAGCAAATTATTTTCTACTGCCTTGTTAGCAATCAATGGTAACAAAGATGGTAAAAAATACCTTAGAGAATGCTTAATTATCTTTTTGAGATCCTCTGAGAACAACTAAAGGAGAGGTTTATAAAAAGGAGTTAATTAACTTGTTTTTAGAACTATATCCATCCAACTAGAGTATAACATAAAATACAGTTAACTCACTGTAAGTTGTTCGATATATGAGTTAATCTATGCAAGAGAAAGAAATTAAGCAAAAAAAAATATTTTAGAACCAAATAATTACCTAACCTCACCTAGTTCTGTTTTGACCATTACTCTTAAATTTTCTTTTTATAAATAAATAATTTCACCTTACAAGATAGCCAAATTGTCCCAAATAAGAAAGTGCACAGAGAATGTTTCTAGTGTGACAAAGACGCTTAGAGAAAACAGGACCATTATGACAGTTACTCACAAGTCTAAAATTATTACAAATTATTGTATAAATGACCTTCTAAATATTTTATTTAATTTCCCAACTCAATATTTCCTTTTTAGTGAAGTGAAAAGTCAGCCTAAGTCCTCTTAAATCATTTTTGGAGCCTTAAATTTAAAAAATTGGCAATAACCATCTTTAAAAAAATTACATAGTACTATAGAATCCCTTTAGTGAATTACTTCTATGTATGAAGAAAGAATTGTCACCCAGAATACATTCTGTGACTCTGAGTTGAATTAAGGGCATGTACTTCAAAGGAACGTAGGAAAAACATAGTATATTAGCATATTTTTATGGCTTGTTATATTGCACATAATATGCTGTCATGCTAATGCTTATCTTTTTTCATGGAGAATATCCTAACTAAAGCCTAACTGAATATAGGCTCTAAAGATTAGGTTAAGTCCGAACAGGAAAATGGAGCGATGAATCTGGGAAAGAATAACTATCATGTTCCTTGACATTGCTATTTAGAAGACTGCAATGTATTTTCTACCTGCTTGGTATTCTGATCTCCACAAACAGTGTTTTTATATTTGGTCAAGGCTCAGTAATAACCACTATACACCTAAGTCTCAGATGATGACTTGGTGCATATTGAACTGGAAAGTGAAATCCCTCTCACCGAGAGACATGCAAGATACTGCTAACCACCCTTATAACAGAATGGCACAAGCTCAAGGGTAATAATACTTAGTTGATAACTTGATAGAGATTTTTAAGACTTTAATATGTAGTCCTAATTTCTACTTTGAGCTAGAAGACAAGGAGACTGAGAAAACTGACTATAACAATGAGAACCTGCCAGAAAAGCTGTGAAATTGTAGTCAGCCATGTTGGAATAACCAGAATCAAACTTTGTCTCCTGGTATAAACAACTAGAAAAATGACTGGAGACAGTATGTGAAACAACTTATTTTGCACAGTGGATAATGAGCAGTGCAGACAGTGATCCCTGAGAAGATTACAATAAACCCAGAAGCACTCTGGGAGGCCGAGGCATATAGATTGTTTGAGCTCACATGTTTGAGACCAGCCTGAGCAAGAGCAAGACCCTGTCTCTAAAAATTGCCAAGCATTATGGTGGCTTCCTGTAATCCCAGCTACTCAGGAAGCTGAGGCCAGAGAATCACTTGACCCCTAGAGTTGAAGATCACTGTGAACTATGATGCTATGGTACTCTACCGAGAGCGACAGTGAGACTGTCTCAAAAATCAATAAAAAAATAAGATACATAAGATAAACACAAAAGCTTAAAAGTCACCTAAACTTTTGCATGGAGGCACCTATGGAATAAAAATGTACAGCTGTAGGTTGTACTGGATTGAGGAGATAAAAGTTGTATTTTATCTGAGTAGTCCTATAGTTTGAGACTCTGGCATCAGACTATTTTAGATCAGAGTACTGGGGAGTAGGGAGATGTGCAGAAATAAGGGTTTAAAAATCTGTATGGACTGACACTTGAGTTTTATATTGATTATTAATTTGATAATGTGTAGAATAAATACCTTGCATCCAAGCAATGTTCTATGTCATAATACTAATAATTCTCAGAGTTGACCCAGAACTAGAAGAAGTCCTAGTTCCAACCTGCTGAAGTGGAGATGTCTCACTGGGCACTCAGGGAATTTAGTAAAGAAACCAGGAGGATCATGTCTCAGCAATAAGATTAACCTATTCTCAGAGGAAACCTACTGAAGATCCACCATCAAAGGTTTAGAAAAGAAGCCTAAAAGGATCCAGTACTACAGAAATAACCTGACCATCAAAATAAAATCCACCATTCTATAAGATGAAACCCTTCAGACAAAAAGGCAGCAAACAGAATGACCAGAACTCAATTAAAATTTACTGGAATGTGAAAAAGCAGGGAACTCTTATCCATAACCAGAAGAAAAATAAGATTATATTAATAAAAATAATCAAATGTGACAGAGATAATGGAATGATGAAAAGAATATTGACATTGTAATTATAAACATAGTCAAGAATTTAGAAAAAATGTAAACCTAATGGCAAGAAAAATAGAATTTATGAAAATGAACAAAATATGGCTGTTTGACAAGAAAAATACAATATGAAAATTTAGAAATACTTAACACACCTAATAGATTATTAAAGATATTAATGCAAAATGTTCCAAAAACCTGAAGAGATCGCAAAAATTTAATAAATTAATATAGCAAGGTGATAGATGATATTATAGATTGACAGATAAGAATATGAGAAGAATTACAACTTTAAAAACTAAACAAGACCCTAACCACCTATGGTAATGTGTAAAACAGTCTAATAAATATTTAATTGGAGTACACAAAATGGAGAAAATATGAAATATATTCAAAAATATAATGGTTTGACTTTTCTTTACCTTGAATTTTTTTAATATTTGTTGAAACCCTAATCTTAAATAAAATCACAAAGGCATAAAAGTAAGATTGGATTCCTAACTTTTCACCATGGCCAAAGCAAACAAGGAGACAACAGAATGAAATTTTCAAAGTTATAAAGAAAATAAAATAATAAAAACTGTCAGACTAGAGTTCTATAAACAGCAAAAAAATTATTCAACAATGAAAACAAAATAAAGACATCTTTGTAAAAAAAAAAAATTACTGCCAGTGAAACTACATGACAGTATCTGCTAAAGCAAGTTATTGAAGATGATGAAAAATGAGATATCAGGTCCACAAAAAGAAATTAGGTGAATTAGTTCTTGATGTGCTGCTGAAATAATTTTGCTAAACTTTTGCTAAAAATTTTTGATCTATATTCATAAAGTATATTGGGTATATAGTTTTCTTTTTTATTTGGGTCTTTGTTAGGGTAATATTGGCTTCATAGAATGAGTCAGGGAGTGTTCCTTACTGTTCAAAGTTATGGAATAATTTCTTTAGTATAGTACGAGTTCCTCTTTGTAGGGTTAGTAAAATCCTGGTGTGAAACTATGTGGTCTGGGACTTTTTTTTAGTTGGAAGATTTTTTAATGCTGCTCAATTTTAGTGTTCAATATTGGTCTGTTCAGGAGTACTGTTTCTTCTTGGTTGAGCCTAGGGAGGTTGTGTGTATCCAAGAATTTGTCCATTTCTTCCACATTTTTAAATTTATGGGTGTAGAAATTTTTACAGTATTCTGAGATAATGTTTTGTATTTCCATGATATCGATTAATGATTTCTTCATTGACTAATGACTTATTTTTCATTTTCAATTGAGTTTAATAGAGTCCTTTACTGTTTCTACTTGATCTAACAAGAAGCTTGTCAATTTTGTTTATCTTTTCAATGAACCAAATTTTTGCTTCTTTAATCCTCTGGATAGTTCATTTTTTTCAATTTTATGTCGTTCTACTCTGATCTTGGTTATTTCTTTTCCTCTGCTGGGTTTGAGACTGGTTTGCTCTTCTTTTTCCAATTCCTTGAGATCATTCATTAGATTGTTGGTTTGTCTTTCAGATGTCAGCATTTAAAGTTATGAGTTTTCCTCTCAGAATAGTTTTGGTGGTATCCCACAGATTTTTTTTTTTTTTTTTGGAAAACTTGTATCCCGTTGTCATTTTTTTGGAGAATCCTTTTTTCCATCTTTGTCTTTTCATTGACCCAAGTATTATTCAGCATCAGGTTGTTTAGTTTCTATGACTTTGAATGTTTCTGTTAGAAGTGATTTCTAGTTTTATTTCATGAGAGAAGAGACAAGATATCATTTCATTTTTAAAATATTTTTTGAGACAAGTTTTATGGCCTAGGATATGATTAGTCTAGGTGTTATAGGTGCCAATGAGAAGAATGTAATTCAGTTGTTTGGGAGTAGAATGTTCTGTAAATGTCTTTTAAGTCTACTTGTTCTGGAGTTCAGTTTAAGTTCATTATTTCCTTGTTTATTTTCTGAGTGGAGGATCTGTCCAGTTCTGTCAATGGGTGTTGAAGTCCCCAGCAATAATGGTGTTCATGTTTATCATTTTATTTAAGTTTGAGTAGAGTTTGCTATAACTATCTGGGTGCATAAATGTTTATGATTATTGCATCTTCTTGTTGAATTGTTCTTTTCACCATTATATAGTGACCATCTTCATCTTTCTCTACTTTTGTTGACTTAAAGTCTGTGTTGTCTGACATGACAATGGTTATGTCAGTTTACTTTTGGTTTCTAATTTCGTTGAATTTTGTTTTCCAACTTCTCACATTGAGTCTAAATGAGTCCTTGTGGGGTAGATATGTTTTCTGGAGACAAAAGATACTTGGTTTGTTTTTCCTCATCTATTCAGGAATATACTTAGCAAAGGAGGTAAAAGACTTCTATAGGGAGAATTATGAAACACTGAAGAGAGAAAATACAGATAATGTAAACAAATGGAAAAATACATCATGTTAATGCACTGGCAGGATCAACATTGTTAAAATGGCTACACTTCCCAAAATGATTTCTTAGATTCAATGCAATTCCCATTAAAATACTAATCCCTTTGCTTTGCAGATCCAGAAAAAATAGTTCTATGCTTGATATAGAACCAGAAAAGACCCTAAATAGCCAATGCAACCCTACCTAATAAGAACAAAGTTGGGGGCATTACATTACCAGACTTCAAACTATTTTACAAGGCTATTATACCCCAAACAGCATACTACTGTCACAAAAATAGAGACATAGGCCTATATATCAGAAAAAAGAACCCAGAAATGAAATCAATATATATCCTCATATATCCATCTGATCTTTGACAAAACAGATAAAAACATGTGCTGAGGAAAAGAATAGCTATTCTATAAATGATGCTGGGAAAACTGGATAGTCACATGTTAAAGAATGAAACCAGATCCACACCTCTCACCACTCACAAAAATTAACTCATCATGGTAAAATACTTAAACCTAAGGCATAAAACTATAGAATTCTATGTTCACAAATATTTTATAGACATTGCCCTAGGCAAAGAATTCATGAAGAAGACCCCTACAACATTCACAGATTCCCCAAATTTTCACGCCAAAACAAAAATATATAAATAGGCCCGATCAAATTAAAAAACTTCTACACAGACAAGACACAATAAAAAGAACAAATAGACAATAGAATGGGAGAAAATATTTGCATACTATCCTTATGATAGAGTACTGATAAACAGAATCTATAAGGAATTCAAGTAAACCGGCAAGAAAGAACAAAACAACCCCATATACTCTGAGTATATTCATTTCACATTTTCTTCTGGAATTTTTAGTGGTTTCTCTAGTATTTGCAATAGGATTACACCAATCCAAATCTGCAACTAATAACACTAGACTGCTTCACAGATAACACAGGTGATTTTTAACAGAGTGTTCTCCATTCCTCCTCCTATTCCTCATTATATTGTTGCCATTTATCTTACTTACCCAATTGCCATACTCATCTAATGGTCTGGTGTTATTTTTACTTTCATATGAATCAAGAATTCAAGAAATAAAAGATTTTATTTTGCCTTCATTTATTCTTCTTTTGATTGTCTTCTCTTTTGAATGATTTTCTGAGTCTGTAACCTACATAATTTTGTTCTTCTCTCAAAACTTCTTTAGCCACTTCCTTTCTGTTGTAAGGAATTTCCTTTATTTTTGTTTTTCTAAGATATTCTTTATTTCTCTTTTAATATCAAAGGATAATTTCACTGGACATAGAATTCTAGGTGTGTTTTTCTTTCAACAGTATACTTTATTCTGCTATTATTTGCATGGTTTCTAATTAGAAATTTGCTGTAAATTTCATTTATTTACTTGCCTTTTTAAATTTATGGTAGGTCTTTTGAGAACAGTAAAGTTTAAAGGAAACAGGTCTTTTGAGAGAGATTTAATGTTAATCTAGCTAGATGTCAGGTTGTGTGTATTTCACATTTACTTTAGTCTTTGGTGGTTGAGGTTTCATTTCCTTTAAGGTCTTTATTTTTATCTTCCTTTTTTGCTTTTGAGTCTTCCGCCAACCCCTTCTTGGTAAGATCTGAACCTTGTAGCCCTTTCAGCTGTGATCTACTGTTGTTATATTTGAGTCCTATTGGTGTGATGACTGTAGCCATTGTGAGAAGGATGATGTCTTTTCTGAAAGTGTTGTTACTTGATATTTCCAAGATTTTCTAATTAATTTTACAATGCCAAAGAAGTGCCAATTCTAGACTAAATGAAGACTAGTATGGCTGTGCTATAAAAATTAAGCATATAGTTCAGTTAAACTAAGAAGGCACAACCTTATTGCACATGTTAAGAAAGCTTATTAGGAAAACTTGAAAAGGTTTAAATTTAAAAAGGGCCATATCTGCTAATGTGCATGTGTTAGTCTATTTAGCAATGCTATAAGGAAGTATCTGAAACTGGGTGCTATAAAGGAAAGGAGTTCATTTGGCTCACAGTTCTGCAGACTGCACAGGTTCTGCTTTTGGTGATGGATTCAAGGAGCTTCAAATCAAGAAAGAGGGTGAGGGGCAAGCAGATGTGTCACATGGCGAAAGAAGGATCAAGAGAGGGAGGAGGTGGTGCTAGGTGCCTTTAAACATCACTTTCCCTTTTGAGTGAACACATAAAGTAAGAAGCCACTTGTTATCCCGGGGATGGGCACCAAGCCATTCTTGAGGGATCTGCCCTCAAACACCCCCCACCAAACCCCACTTCCAACACTGGGGATCAAATTTCAACATGAGATTTGAACTATGTGAGTGCATATAGTCAAAGGTCAGCCAACTGACCAAGAATATATAAGATATTTATGCAAGGTCTACTGTTTTCTAAAACATATTCTCTTTCTACATAAAAGGCACACATAAGTGCAATGTAGTAGTCATAAAACTAGTAGGAAGGGAGGTGTTGCATTTTGGAAGATGATCAGGATGATTACTATGCACCTCCAGCTTCTTTCATAAAACAATAGAACTTCTGTAAGTTGACCATTCAAGGGACTGTAACATACTGGTCAACACATCAGAGGTGGTCAACATAAGGAACTTTCACTGAGTACATGTGTGTATGTCTGGTTTATTAACATGAGATCAACTTAAGACAGTGGTCAATGTAGGGAGGTAGTCAGCTATGGAAGTTTACTGTATTATTTTGACTTCATTCAGCCTATTTTGTTTATAGAAAGACCAAAGTTAGTCATGTTTGAGCATAAGACATAAAACTCAAATTAAAACACAAGCATCACCAGAAGGCTAACAAACCTATTTCCCTAAAATTCCTTGCATGCAGTTTTTATCCTAAAGGAAAAAAATATTACGTATGTAGACTGTATCTTCCTCACATGATACTTTAGACTCAGAAGTCTCCATAGTCCTCAGTCTAACTCAGAGGCATTAAAACTTGTCTTGATGCACATCCATTCAGATGTTGAATGCTCTGAACCTTTTTAGGCAGATGTTATTGAAGACATTTAATTTTCTTGTCACAGTTTCCTCATAAATTTGCATAAAATAACCATTGCCACTGAAAATGAGTTACACTTAACCAACAATTTGTGTTTGTTCTTGAGATCTGAAAATATAGCTTTATTGAGCAAAGATTTTTTTCTTTACGTAATAAAAATGCTTTTAACATTTGAAAAATATTTTAAATACCTTCAAACAATATTTTTGCATCTAATCTGAAAACACACATAACACATACACATATACAGGCATATCTTGGAGATATTGCAGGTTTAATTATATATCTCCACAATAAATAAAACACTGCAGTAAAGTGAGCACATGAATTCTTTGGTTTCTAGGTGCATATAAAATTTATGTTTGTATCATACTGTGGTCTATTAAGTGTGTAATAGCATTATGTCTAAGGATGCACATATATTAATTAAAATATTTTATGTCTACAAAATGCCAGCAATTGTCTTAGCTTCAGTGGGTCATAATCTTTTTGCTAGTGGATATTTTTGCCTGGATGTTGATGGCTACTGACTGATCAGGGTAGTGTTTGCTGAAGGTTTGGGAAGATGTGGCAATTTCTTAAAATAAGACCACAATGAAGTGCACTGCTTTGATTGACTCTTCCTTTCATTAAAGATTTCTTTGCAGCAAGTACTGCCATTTGATAACATTCTACTCACAGTAGAATTTCTTTCAAAATTGGAGTCAGTTCTGTCAAAACTTCCTATTACTTTATCAAGTAAATTTATGGAATATTCTTAATCCTCTGATGCCATTTCAACAATGTACACAGCATATTCACCAGGAGTAAATTCCATCTCAAGAAACCCTTTGCTCTGCTCATCTGCAAGAAGCAACTCCTCATCTATCCAAGTTTGGTCATGAGATTATAGTAATTCAGTCATATCTTCAGGCTCAACTTATAACTCTAGTTCTCTTGCTATTTCCAGCATATCTGCAGTTATTTTCTCCACTGGAGTCTTGAAATTCTCTAAGTCACCCAGGAGGGTTGGAATCAACTTTTTCCAAACTCTTCATAATGTGTCTATTTTGGCATCCTCCCATGAACCACAAATGTTCTTAATGACATATAGAATGGTGAATCTTTTCCAGATGTTTTCAATTTACTTTGCCCATGATAATGATCCATCAGAGGAATCACTATGCATAGCAGACATATACCTATAAAATGTATTTCTTGAAGAATACGACTTAAAAGTTCTGTTAGCAGGCAAAAGAACAACAATAGTTTCCTTGTGCATCTTCATGGGATCTCTTAGGTGACCAGGTGCATTGTCAATGAGCAAGAATATATTGAAAGGAATCTTCTTCCTGATGGTAGATCTCAACAATGTGCTTAAAATATTGAGTAAACCATGCTGTAGATAATGTGTAGTACCCTAGGATTTGTTGGGTTTTATTTATTTATAGAGCACTATTTATAGAGCACAAATTAAATTAAGTATATCTTAAGGACTCTAAGATTTTATAATGGTAAGCAAACATTGGCCCTCAGCTTCTAGTCACCAGCTGCATTAGCCCCATACAAAGAGGGTCAACCTGTTTTTTAAAGTTTTAAGGCCGAGCTCTGACTTCTTTCTAGCTATAAAAGTCCTAAATGGCATCATCATCCAACAGAAGCCAGTTTTTTCTTCACTGAAAACCTGTTGTCTAGTTTAGTCAACTTCAGCAATGATCTCCGCTACAGCTTTTGGATAACTTGATGCAGCTTTTCCATCCACACTTTTCTGTTCACCTACATTTCCTCTATTATCAAGATTGCTTCTTTCTTTAAGCCTCACAAACCACTCTATGCTACCTTCCAACTTTGCTCCTTTAGCTCCCTCACCTGTTAGCCTTCATAGAATTTAAGAAAGTTAGGGTTTTGCTTTGAATTAGACTTTAGCTTAAACATTGTGGCTGGTTTGACCTTCTACCCAGACTACAAAACGTTGCTTCACATCAGCAATAAAGCTGTTTCATTTTCTTATTATTTGTGTGTGTTATTTTTAATTTCCTTCAAGAAATTTTTCTTTGCATTCACAGTTTGGCAACAGTTTGGTGCAAGAAGGCTAGCTTCCAGCCTTTCTTGGTTCTTCACATTCCTTCCTCTCTAAGCTTAATCATTTCTCGCTTTTGATTTAAAGTGAGAGATGTGCAACCCCTTTTTTCACCTTAACACTTTCAAGTGATAACCTTTAACATTTAGAGGCCATTGTGTATTATTCATTATCCTGATTTTTACATTTTTGTATGCCAAGGAGTAGGGAGACACAGGAGAGGGAGAGAAATGGGGAATAGTCTGTCAGTGGAGTAGTTAGAACCACACAATATGTACTGATTAAGTTTCCTCTCCTACATCGGTGTGGTTTGTGACAGTCCAAAATAATCTCCATAGTGATTCTCAATTCACAAATCGCCATAACATTTTACTGGAAGATCAAGCATCCAATGTACCCAATTCTAATATGAAAATGATAGATAAACTACATGCCCACATGAAAGAAAAACATAATTAAATTCAATTGGGGAAAGCTCACTAATGAGCACAATGGAACGGTCTATGGCACTTCCTGGGTATAGGACTCAACTACACCTTGGACTTTATCTAACCAATGCAAATAATGCAACCTAATTGTACCCTTAAGTTGATCTGAAATTTTAAAAAAGAAAAAAAATCATCATAATGGGTATAATGATAACAAAAAAGTATGAAATATTGCAAGAATTAGCAAAACGTGACACAAAGATACAAAATGAGCTTATGTTGTTGGAAAAATGGTGCAGATAGACTTGTTCCATGAAAGGTTGCAATGAATCTCCAATTTGTAATAAACACAAATCTGTGAAGCACAATAAAACCAAGTTCAATTAAGAAGTCATGTTTGTATGCATAAACGTCACTTTTTGATACCCCCAATCCTTCTCTAAATGTTCCCTAAATAATACAAAGCATATATTCAATACTTTAGAAAAAAAGAATTTTAATTGGATTTATAGGACTAAGACAAAAAAAATAATAATAAAAATCAGTACCACACACTAGTTAGTATATCTATTTGCTCAGAGGAGTATGTGTAGCAACTCAATAACTACTTTATGCATTCACTACATTGAACAAATAAGTGAATACCTACAATAACAGACAGGTTTTTTACTTACAGAGAAAGAAGTTAGAAACAAAGAAAGTCACAAATTGCATAGGAAATTTGTGGTATTTCATTAAAATCAAAACTATGAGTATTAACTCATGGCAACATTCATACACCAATTTTTAAGTACATAATACAGTGTTAGCTACATCATTTAGTACATTGGATCTCTGGACCTTATTCATCTTGAATAACTGAAACTTTATACCCATTCAACAGCAATTCCCTATTTCCCTTTCATTCCTACCTCTGCCAGCCACCATTCTACTTTGTGTTTCTATGAGTTTAATTATTTTTGATATCTCATATAAGTAGAATTGTGCAGCATTTGTCCTTTTATGACTGACTTATTTCACTTAATGTGTGTGCACACATACAGATCTATGAGCTAATATTCATACCTCTGATTCAAACATATACCACACACACATACACATATACAGTGAGTCCCCAATTTTTGATTGTTTGACTTGAGATTGTTCAACTTTACAATGGCTTTGTCTGGCAGTAACCTCGTGGTGAGTCAACAGGCATGTTTATATAGAATGTGAGTGTGTCCGTGTATGTGTGTGTGTACCCATGGTCTCATGAGCATAGAGCTTACTATACTTGCATAGTGTTCAGTTCTGTCTACTAAGATAAGCCTAGGTGTATTTCTACTTTTCTTGAAATGATAAGACGAGTATATTATTGGCTACATTTTGGTTTCTAAATACAATTTTCTAATAAAAGGAGCCTAGGCTACTTGGAAACCAGGACAATTCAGTTCTATGGCTGAAGCTGGGTAAACGTAAATTGAGCCTGGAACACCTGGTGATGACAGAAAATAAGGAATGCTTGAAAAAATACAGGGAGTGGTCAAATGTACACAGAACCTAATTTGAAGGAGCTACCATTGGCTAATTGTTGTAACAATTTAACAAACAAAATCAGAATAATTGTATTGTTCTGTATTGTTCTGTTGGTATTATACCCCATAGAATCAAATAAATACCCATGAGTCAATAAATATATACATAGAAAAGTAATGAAGTGGAGAACAGATAGTTCTTTACAAAAGAATTCTAAATGGATAAATACACAAGAAATGAGGGTAATACAAAAATTATAAAATAGCAATACAAAATTACAAAATACAAAAATGGGGGAAATACAAAACTAGGAAAACACTGCAGTAATAATGAGTATAGGCAAGAACCACAGATGAATACTGAAAGTCATAAGTAAAAATTTATAAACAGGATTTTATTATTATCTTGAAATATTTACCTCAGATATTTATTAATTACAAAGGGACAAATAGTCACTTTACAGTGGAGAACCCTAGCAGTCACCTCCAATCCAAGCAATGAAAGATAACATCACGAGAAGTAAGACAGATGGACGTCACATACCACCTGCTGTGATCCACTGAGAAGGCCAACATTATTGCCGTGCTATTCTTGCTGTCCAATTATGAGAGAACATCAGACAAACTTAGAGATAGTCTATAAGGTAAGTGGCCAGTACTCATAAAAACTATCAAGATCCTGAAAAATAAGAACGAAGAACTGCAACGGAATGGAGAAGACCAAAGACACACAATTTAATGCATCTAGGATTGCGGATTAGATCTAGAGACAGAAAAAAGGACAATAGGGGAGAAACTGATTACATTTGAAGAATGCCCTATGGATTAGCTAATAGTTTTGTACCAATATCAATTTCCATTCTGATACTTGGACTATGGTTATGTAAGTTGATACACAAGAAGAAACTGGGTGAAGGGTATCCATGGACTTTCTGTACTATTCTGCAATGTTGATGTAAGTCTCAAATTTTTTCCAAATAAAATTTGAAAAAAAAGGACAGATGATTTTGCCCTAATATAGCAAGTGACACAGCAAGTTAAATGTTTAAAAAAGATTTAAAAAAAAAAGATAATTTCCAAAGCAGACCTTGTAATATAATTGTTTTATGGATAAATATAAAATAGACATTTGAATAACAAGATTTGAACAGTGTGGATCCACTTACATGTGGGTTTTCTTCCATCTCTGCTACCCTTGAGACAAGAAGACCAACCCTTCCTCTTTCTTATTCTCTTCAGTCTGAAGATGACAGAGGGAGAACTTTATGATAATCCATTTCTACTTATCTTGAAATGTTAATTAATAGCAAATTATATTATCTTCATGATTATCTTTATAACATTTTCTTTTCTCTAGCTTACTTTATTATAAAAATATAGGATATAATACATATAACATACAAAATAAGTGTTAATCAACTTATGTTATTGGTCAAGCTTTTCATCATCATCATCATCACTACTTGGTTCTTAGTAGTCAAGTTTGGGTAGAGTCAAAAGTCACGGGCAGAATTTCAATTGTTCAGGGATCAGTCCCCATAAGTCTCAAATTGTTCAAGGGCCAAATTTGTATGTGCCGTTATGTGTGTGTGTATGTGTATGCATGAATTTATGTTTATCATACATTTATGCTTATGTTTAGATGAACACATGCAAATAAAAAGCTTATAACACAATATACCAAATTATTGATGGATTGATCAATTGTTTTTTTCTCATTGGGAGAAAGGGGTAGGTAACCAAAGAGATCACATGTCGTTTACACTCACTCTACATTTTATATTTTTCTGTCCTGGTTTCTGTAATTAAGATAGACAATACAAGTATTAAAGTTAAAAAAATATGTTGGAAAGTATAATAGGTGAATAAAAACCAGGTTTAGAAACTAAGCTTACTTTATCCATGTTCCATTAAATAAGTGCCTGACTTCCTGAACCAGCTCCAGCCAGCCGACTATATTCAAATTTATATCCAAGTTTGACTGGAAACATTAACAAATAGAGAAGGTATAAAATATTTAAAGTCCATGGAGCACTTAGCACCGCCGGGATGATCAATTTCCCACGCAGCCCTGTGCTATGCCTTTCAGGTCACTCGTGCCGTTTTATGCTAGCCATCTCTACAGTGCTGCTGGCAGCTTTCTTATGTATCATTTAGTGCTGTCATAAAACTAACAATAAACTTTGATACATACTTAAAGTTCCTTTTATTCTCTATCCTTCATGTCCTATGCAGGTGATTTAGAGAGGCAAATTACACTCTCTTCAGTAATAATTTTTAAGTATTAAGAACACCTAGAAAATGCATTTATTATTTAAGGTAGAAAACTACCTTTACATTAGCCCCCCCATGTCTATTTAATTTTTGCTGATATTGTGTCTTTCTGAGTTGTTAGAATGAACTAAACTTGCACTTATTTAAAACTTCTAATGAGCCATGTATGGTTACTTCCTTTCTGCCTGGACTACAAGTACAGACACCACTGCCCATGTGGTCCTTCTGTGCTGGGACTGCCCCTGTCAGTAGTGCAATCACTTTGGCGCAGTCACTTTGGTTGGGTGCATTTTAAGAATAGGAATACATATTCACAATATCTTGAAACAGGATTTCTGGGAGACCTAAAGTGATGTAATTTTAGTTACTTATTTTTTGAGAAAGACTCTCACTTGTCACCCTGGATAGAGTGCCATGGCATCATAGCAAGTTCACAGCAACCTCACACTTCTAGGCTCAGCTTCCCAGTTAGCTTGGACCTCAGGCTCTGGCCACAAAGCCAGCTTGTTTTAGAGGCAGGGTGTCACTCTTGCTCAGGCTGGTTTCAAACTCCCAAGTTCAAGGGATTCACCTGTCTCGGCCTCCCAGAGTGCTAGGATGACACATGTGAGCCACGCACCTGCCCAGTTGATGCAATTTCAATTTCATTCTTCTTTAAATTTAGATTTCCGGTAAGGTTGTATGCTCATGAGGTATTTCATGTGGCAGTTCTATCCTGACTGGGTTTCTATATTTTTCAGTCCTTTTTTTATAGTTATGTTTCATGATCCCTCCCCCCCAAAAAAATAATTTGTTAATTCATGATGAATGTCATGGGGTTTCAAATAAAAACTAAAACGATAAAATGCTATCAGGAAAATGTAGCAATTTGGACTCTAAAAATTTCATTTAATCTGTAAAATCACTTAAGGTCCTTTTCTTAAAGAAAATAGAAAAATTATATAATGCAGCATTATCATCCTTAGTGAGAAGAATTTTTTCTCTTACTATGATTAATCCAAGTGAATGATGATATTGGTGGGCATTAAAAGTCCTAGTTAGTCCTCTCCCCAGGCAATTGAAGCAGTATCAAAAATACACTACTGGGACTTGATCAAACTAAAAAGCTTCTGCACTGCTAAGAACACTGTAAGTGTAGCAAGCAGACAGCCCTCAGAATGGGAGAAAATATTTGCAGGTTATGCCTCAGACAAAGGTTTAATAAC
>CAUYON010194292.1:0-19700 GCA_963573935.1 Arctocebus calabarensis | reverse complement strand
AGGCCTGTCCCTGATTGATGTAAAGTAGATGAAAAAGCTGACAGAACAGAACAAGTTTGTAGAATCTCTGCCCTGTGGAGGAGACGCTGGGCTGCTAATAGTCCTGACTTAGTCTGCGAGCTTCAGCCCTTTGTCTCAGCTGTCTTCCCCTGAGGGCCTGGTGTGGCCGAAACTCAGCAAAGACTTGGACCGCCTCAGCCAGCTGTCCCCCAGCCAGCCGTTTTTTTCGGCCAGCCGCCCCTCGGCTCACTCTCTCACTGCTTCCGAGCTGAGAGAACAGCACAGACCCGCGGCAACCCACGCCCTGTCCACTCCCCTCGAGAAAGTGCTCAAGAATCTGGACTCTGTGGGGGACAGACCTCCAGACCTCAGGGTGAGAGTGGAGGGGAGTGCCAGGAGTTCCAACTTGCAGGTGGAAAATATACACAGTTTTATACCGCTTTATGCCTGGCAGGAGGGTGCCACGGCACTGGGGAAGGAGGTCTGGTTTTTAGAGGGTCTCTCCCGTGGGGCAGAGTGGGAGGACAGCCGGACTCTGCTCGTTTGTTTGTATGGAGGTATGGCGTATACTGCGAGCTGTTCTCTTGGGGGAGGGGACTCGTGTCCGCTTGGTGATGTGCTCTGTACCTTTTATTTGTATCCTTGGGGTCACTGGTCACTCCAATAGGGTTGATGTGCGTTCCTCGACCTTGTCTCTTGACTCAGCGCCAAACCGTTGGCTTTCTTGCTAAATTTCTGTCCTTTAACTCTCCTTCTGGACAGGAGTGTCTGCAGAAAGTTGGCTACAGACCACCATCTTGGCTCCTCTCCCCATATGGTCTTTGTTTTTTATTTTGTTTATGTGATGAATTATATTTATATATTTACGTATTTTGAACCAGCCGTGAGACCCTGGGATAAAACTCACTTGGTCATGGTATATAATTTGTTTGATGTGTTGCTGGATTCTGTTTTCTAGGATATTATTGAATATTTTTGCTTCAATACTCATTAGAGATATTGCTCTATAATTTTCTTTTCCTGTTGGATCTTTTTCTGGTTTGGGGATCAAGGTGATGGTTGCTTCATAAAATGTGTTGGGTAGTAGTCCTTCTTTTTCTGTATTTTGAAAAAGGTTAAGTAATATAGGTACTAGTTCCTCTTCAAAGGGTTTGGTAAAATTTTGATGTGAAGCCATCTGGTCCTGGACATTTCTCTTTGGGGAGATTTTGTATAATTGATGCTATTTCAGTACTTGATAAGGGTCTGTTCAATATTTCCACTTCATTCTGGATAAGTCTAGGAAAATACTTCCAAGTATTTATCAATTTCCTTCAGATTTTCATATTTCTGAGAATACAGTTTGTTATAATATTCATGAAGGATTTTTTCAATTTCTGAGGAGTCTGTTGTTATTTCAAATTTGTCATTTCTGATTGATGAAATTAGAGATTTTACTTTTTTATTCCTGGTTAGGTTAGCTAAAGATTTATCTATTTTATTGACCTTTTCAAAAAACAAACTTTTTGATTTATTGGTTGTATAATCCTTTTGTTTTCAATTTCATTTAATTCTGCTCTAATTTTGGTTACTTCTTTTCTTCTTCTGGGTTTGGGATTGGAAATATTCTTCCTTTTCCCATTGTTTGAGATGTCACATTAAGTTTTTAACTTCCTTACTTTCTGTTCTCTTGAGGAAGGCTTACTGTGCTATAAATTTCCCTCTTAGGACTGCCTTTGTGATATCCCAGAGGTTCTGATAATTCATGTCTTCATTATCATTTTGTTCCAAAAATTTGGTAATTTCCTCTTTAATCTCATCTATGACCCAACTATCATTCAGCATAAGGTTATTTAGCATCTATGTTTTTGTATGAGTATGCAGATTCCTATTGTTACTGACTTCAACTGTTACTCCATGATGGTCCAAGAAGATGCAAGGAATAATTTCTATTTGTTTAAATTTGCTGAGGTTAGACTTGTGACCTAAGATGTGACCGATTTTGGAGTATGTTCCATGGGCTGATGAGAAGAATGTGTATTCAGGTTTGTTAGGATGAAATGTTCTGTAGATGTCTGTTAAATCCAGATGTTGAATGGTTGTTTAAGTCTAAAATTTATTTGCTTAATTTCTTATTGGAGGATCTATCCAATACTACCAAACGGCTGTTAAAATCTCCAACTATTATGGTGCTGGAGGAAATCAAGTTGCTCATGTCTGTTAGAGTCTCTCTTATGAAGTGAGGTGCATTATGGTTGGGTGCATGAATGTTAACAATTGAAATCCCATCATGTGGAGTGTTAACCTTAAAAAATATGAAGTGACCAGCCTTATCTATCCTTACTTTTGTTGGGTTAAAGCCTATTGTATGTGCAAATAAAATCACAAAACCTGCTTTTTTCTGATTTCCATTTGCCTGAATTATAGATGACCATCCCTTCACCCTAAGTCTATATTTATCTTTTAAGGTAAGATGAGATTCTTGCCAACAGACATCTGGCCTGAGTTTTTGTATCCAGTCGGCCAACCTGTGTCTCTTTAGAGGACAATTTAAGCCATTCACATTAGTTGAGAGTATTGATAAGGCTGGTAGTATTTTGGGTATTGAGTTTTTCAAAAGTCCAGTGGACATTTTTATTCCTTTTGCCACTATGAAAGTTGGAACTCACTCTGAGTGAGTTTACTTTGATGATAGAGCTCTGTGCTTGTCATTGTAGAGGATGGCTCTGAGAAAATCCTGGAGAGCTAGTTTAGTTATGACAAATTTCTTCAACATGTGAATGTCATTAAAGTATTTAATTTCTCCATCATAAATGAAACTCAGGTGGATACAGGACTCTAGGTTTAAAGTTATTTTGTTTTTAGGAGGTTAAATGTCAATGATTATCTTCTTCTAGCTTAAAAAGTTTCAGCTGAGAGTATGCAGTCAATATTTTTTGCCTTATCGGTTATGGCTTACGTCTGGCTGCTTGCAGAATTTTCTCCTGCATATTAACTTTGGCAAAGTTATTATAATGTGTCTGGAAGATGCTTTACTTGGATCAAGTCATGCTGGGGTTCTGAAACTCTCTGCTATCTGAATTTCAGAGTCTTTTGCTGTGTTTGTGTTCTCCTCGATTATCTCATGGAGTAGAGCATCTGTGGCTTCTGAAGCAATCTCTTTGCTTTCAGGTATTCCTATAAGGTGAATGTTAGTTTTTTTTTTTAATTACCTTCAGCTTTCTGAGAGAATGATCCATTGTTGCTCTCTACTTCTCTTCCTCTTTGAGCATTCAGAAGCATTCAAAAGCTTTGTTTTCACTGTCAGAAATCCTCTCTTCTGCCTGCTCCATTCTGTTACTGAGGGATTCTACTGTATTTCTCATATCTTGGAGGCCTGCAAATTCTTTTCTCAATGTGTCAAAATCTTTGGTGATTTTGTCCTTGTATTCACTGAATTCTTGAGACAACTTTTGAATTATTCCTAGAATTTCTAATTCCAACTTTAATTTCATTCTGTTAATCTTATTTGCCATCCAAATTCTAAACTCAATTTCTGACATCTCAGCCATTTGTTTATGAATGGGATCTTCTGGTGTGTTTGCCTTGTTGTTCCTTGGGGGAGTTGATCTACTCTGATTATTCATGTTGCCAGAGTTTTTCTGATGATTCTGCCCCATGATTATTTTTCACTGTTTGGCTAGATAAGCAGGTAAAGATGAAATTGGATTGGGGGCTCCTGTAGTAGTGCTTTACCAGCCCTTAGCCCAAGAGCTGGGACTGGTGACTGCAGCTTTCCCCTATAGCTTTGCAAATAACCCATTACAACACTACAGCCTGAGACACTGGGGACCTATTTGGTGTGGTGGAGCTAGGTGGCTCTGTCTTATAGTCAGCTGGTCTGTGTCCAATCCTAGTGAATCAGTAACTATGGGTTGATGGAAAAATACAAGCAACTAAGACACCCTTCCCCCCAAGGCAACAGCTGGAAAAGGAAAATCAAACCTTCCTACAATAACACAACCAGGGTACCACCTTGGATGGTCTTTGGATGATTGGCCCAGGTCAAGAGATCCAAATCAATTGTCCCAGTCAGCACCAAGTCTCAAGTGGGAGAGTTCAAAAGGTCTCCATAAACTAGGTACAGGGGTCTGCTGGCAGCTTGAGGGTGGCTTGCTCCAGTGCTCTGTGGAGTCAGAAGGGCTCACCCAGCAAATTACTTAGTCCAGAAGGTTGATGCCTCCTTCCCTACCTTGCACCTCTGTCACATCCAGTCACAGGTAACTCCGCACTGCTGTGGCCCAAATCCCTCAAATGAACAGATGTGGCAGGGGGTTGCACCTGCCTGAGTCTCATGGACATCTATGTCTCCTTGGCCAGGCTGCCTTACTCTGCCATCAGCCAGTAGGAGGAGCTGAAGCCTGACTACCTCAGGTACTTAATGGAAGCTGGGGAATGGTCACTCAATTCTAGCCCTGCCCCAGACTGATGTTGCTGTCTACTTATATCTCGCAGAATTTGCATTTCTGTCCCAGCTGTATTCCACCATGGGCCAGGAGCTGTTTGAGCTCACAAAAACTATGACTCAGCCCTGCCCTGTGCTGCTGCCGCTGCACCAATTCTCATGGAGCTGAAATCTCTGTCTCCATTGCATTCTGTTGTTTGTTCCCTTGGGGTCACAGTTCACCTTAGCAGGGTTGATGAGTGCTCTTTAATCTTCTCTCTTGGCTCAGCTCCAAACCATCAGCTTACTTGATAAACTTCTGTCCTTTAACTCTCCTTCTTGACGGGAGCCTCTGTGGAAAGCTGGCTCCAGTCAGCCATCTTCCCCCTATGACTTCTGATTATAAAAATTCTGTAGGACATAAAAATATCAAACCTATAAAAACACAAGAATGGTGGTTGTCAGGTGCTGTGAGGGGGAGAAGTAGTGGTGGGGATGGGGAGATTTTGATTAAAGGTATGGTCTCCAACCCGCAGGGGCGTATGTCCTGTCTTGGCTTTAGTATCAGGGTGATATTTGCTTCATAGGAAGATTTGTGTAGAGTTCCCACCTTCTCAATGTTATTGAGTAGATTATACAACATAAGCACAAGATCTTCTTTGAAAGTTTGGCAGAATTCTGGTGTGAAACTGTCTGGTCTGGGACTTTTTTTTTTCTTGGAAAACTTTTTATTGTTGCTTCAATTTCTGTGCTTGATGTTGATCAGTACTCGAGTACTATTTATTCCTGGTTGAATATAGGGAGGTAGTGTGATTCCACAAATTTGTCCATTTCCTCTGTGTTTTCAAATTTCTGGGCATATAGAGATTTTTATACTATTCAGTGATGATATTTTCTATTTCCATAGTGTCTGTTGTTATTTCCACCTTTTTTATTTTGATTGAGATTATTAAAGACCTTCTTTTTGTTTGTTTCTAGTTGTTTTGGCCAAACACTTACCAATTTTATTTATCTTTTCAAAGAACCAACTTTTTACTTCCTTAATCTTCTTTATGGTAGTTTTGTTCTCAATTTCATTTAGTTCTGATCTGATTTTGGTTATTTCTTTTCTTCTGCTGTGTTTGGGATTGGTTTGCTCTTCTTTTTCTAGTTTCTTGAGATGATTCATTACACTGTTCATTTACCATTTTTCTGATTTATGGTTGTGAACATGTAAGGTAATGAGTTTTCCTCTTAGGACTCGTTTGCAGTATCCCACAGGTTTTAATAGTTGTCAAAACCTATTGTCATTTTATTCAAATAATCTGTTCATTTTAGCTTTATCTCCTCTTTTCATTCTGAAAGAAGAATGCATTTTCAGTAGTGTTAGGGTAGAATGTTATATACATGTCTGTTAAGCCTGTTTGTTCTAGAGTTTTTCTTAAGTCCAAAGTTTCTTTGTAGAATTTTGTCTTGGAGGATCTGTCCAGATATATCAGTGGAGTGTTGAAGTCTCAAGACATTATGGTGCTGTTGTTTATTCTTTAATTTAGAGCAAGTAAAATTTGCTTTATAAATCTGGGAGCACTTAAGTTGGGTTCATAAATATTTAGGATTGATGTCATTTCAACTTCTTGTTGAATTGTCCCCTTGATGAATATATAATGTCCATCTTTGTCTTTCTTCACTTTTATTGCTTTAAAGTCAACAGTACTGGCAATGATAATTGCAACTGTCACTTTCTGTTGGTTTCCATTTCTATGGAATAATCTTTTCCAATCCTTCACCCTGAGTTTTGATGTGTTGTTGGGGGTTAGATGTATTGCCCAAAGAAAGCACATACTTAGCTTGTATTTTTTGTCCAATCAGCTAGCTTATGTCTCTCTAGTGGGAGTTCAAGCCATTTTCATTTATTGGGAAAATTGATAAGTGTGGTAGATTTCTGTTTGACCTATTGTGTGGGGTTATATTGCTTTGTTTTTATCAGTTGGGGCATTGTGATATCTGGGCTATGACTTACAGTTTGTCGGTAGTTTTTACTGGTGGGAGTCTATTGTGCTGGTCCATGTATAGAACAGTTCTGAATACTTTCTAAGGTTAAGGTCTACTTGTGATAAATTTCCTTGAAGTTTGCTTGTTGGGAAAGGATTTGATTCTTCATCAAATATGAAGTTTAGTTTGCAGAATATAAAATCCTGGGTTCATAGTTGATCTATTTAAGAAGATTGAAAATAGGGGTCTACTCCCTTCTCGCTTGTAGGGTCTCTGCAAGGAAATCTGCTCTTAGCCTGATGGATTTACCCTTGTAGGTCAGATGTTGCTACCATCCAGCTGCTTGAAGAATTTTCTCTTTCATTTTGACTTTGACCAGGTATCTGGATGTATGAGTCTCTGGTGAAGTTTAGGAAATTTTCAAAATGAATGTCTTCAACTAATGCTTCCATGCTTTGGGAACTCTCTTCTTCTCCCTCAGGAATACCTATAAAACATATGTTTGTTCACTTTGCATCATCCCAAATTTCTCTAAGATATTCCTTTGTGTTTTTTTTTTTCCTTTCTGCCTCTTTAAATGACTTGAGAGCCTTGTCTTCAAGCTCTTAGATTCTTTCCTCTTCAAGGTTTCATCTGCAGCTGGAGCTCAGATGATTTCATTCAGATTCTTGGTGATTTTGTCTTTCATTTTGTTAATTTATTAACCTAGGTTTTAGACATTTTTGCTGATTTTCAACTTTCTCTTCAATTCTATTCATCTTACTTGCCATCTATATTTTGAATTTCATTCTATCATTTTAATAATTTCTTTGTGGTTGGACTTTTCTGATGACTACAAAGGATTCATTGTGATCTTTTGGGGGAGGTATTTTGTTCCAAGTTTATATGATGTCAGCGTTCTTTTGCTGGTTTCTCCTCACGTGTGTTCTCTTTTTTTATCTTTAAACAAAAGGGTAAGATGGCCCTCGATCTTAATTGGAGTTATTTTTGTTGGGTTTGAATAGGGAGAGATCACTAGATGGCACTCTAGTATTAGTGGTAACAGAAGCTGCTGGATGTGCATTTTCTTGACTGGGTTGAGCTATTTCTGGGGTTAAAAAATCTGTTAGCTCAAAGTTCAGGGCCAAACTTCTAGCTCTGCTCTGTTAGCAGAAGCTCTATGGTGGGGCTATGTGGGACAGGTGCAGTCCTGGAAATTTGGGAGTGGTCCCATAGGCCTGATAGGATGCTGGATGCTCAAGGCCAACACTACAAGTTCTAAAAAGGGTGTCTCAGGGCTTGGGGTGGGGCACAGAATGAGATTCAATGACCCAAGCAGGTTTGGGAATTAGGAAAGAGGTTTATGCAGGGTCAGGGTCACCCTGAATGTTTCATTAAATCAATCCTGGAAGGCAGGACCCAAGTCCACTGCCTAGTAGGCTGAACATTGGTCACTAGGGCCCTGGGAAGCCATGTCAAACAGGGCTGATGTAGGTACTAGTGGCCCCAGATTTGTGATATTGTCCATTCCCCTCCCATGCCCTACCAAAGTGGAGTAGTGGCCTGTTGTTTCCTTGATGGATGGTAACCCACCTGGCCCCATCCCCACCAATCCCAATGCCAAGATCCTCCTGTGTTTCATGAAAGAAGCAATTAACTACAGGGCTCCAACTATGGTTTAGAGGCACCACAAGTCAATCTGCTCCCTTCCCAGCCTGCCCCAGGCTTCTGTGGTGCACCTGGCATTTCAAATTCATAGTGGCCCCAGCTGTTGTTTATTCTCTTCCTGCCCTTTGAGGGAAGCTCTGTGTAAAATTCAGATCATTCCACAGAACAGTCAGCAAGAGGCTGTAGGGGATGGTGCTAGCTCCTTGGGAGCTCAGATCACACTGCAGTCCCAAGTGGAATCTCTGCTTCTGGATACACAGAACTCCCCATCACCTGTTTCCTTTGTTATCTTCCTTTCTTTTTTTCTCCACTCCTGGCATCCCATGCTCTCTTTCTGTGCTGTCACCGTGCTTCTTCTATGCAAAATGAATCAAATGGCAAACACTGACAGGGCTTCTCCCTACTTTTCTTGGGAGAGGTAATGGAGAGACTGCTTCTAGTCCACCATCTTTTCTCTCTCATTGATTCAATTTCTAAAGACCTTTGCAAGAAAAGGAAAGTTCAGTTTTCATGTAGCACATTCCATTTTTTATTAAACCATAAGGCTGAGGAATGTTTTCCTTATATCTATACTAAATTGCCAATGGCACATAAATTTAAAGTCAATCTTAAGTAACTAGAATAAATCGCCTTTGTTATGAAAATAGACATCCACTCTGAATTTGAAAAAGTGTTGTCTATATGAAATAAATGGAAAATATTGCTTCTCAGGGATGGAGAAAATGACTTTCAATTCAGTGTCCCAACTGCACAAAGTGCTTGTGCTGCCGTAAGGTAAGTGACAGTCATCTAGTGGTCTTTACAAAGCCCTCCAAGATTCTTGTGAACAGGAAAAACACCAGAGCCATAACAGAAAGCAACACTAAAAATTAAATGGGAACTGATCTCAGCAATCACATTACATCTAAGCATGGTGAGCCAATATCCCTGTGCATGCTAGAGATATGTGAACTACAAGGGACTTCACCAATAGAGACTCTTTTTTCTAGGTTTTTTTCATTATACCACTGTATTATCTGTCACTGTACAATATAGTTGCTTGTCCCCTGGTTTTCCTTATGGTTGACTTTGGCACCTGATAAGTTATGATGGTAGGAAATCAAGAGTTAAAGTGATATAGAAGTCTGCAACTGGATCTTCACCTCTCACCATTTACAAAAATTGACCCACACTGGGTAAAAGATTTAAATCTAAGACATGAAGGAATAAATACTCTAGGAGAAAGTGTGGGGAAAAAATACTTAAAGATATTGGCCTGGAGAAAGATTTTGTGAAGAAGAACTCATTAGGAATTGCAGCAACACCAAAAATAAATAAATGGGACCTGATCAAGCTGAAAAGATTCAGAACAGCTAAGATCACAGCAACTTAAAGCAAATAGACAACCTTCATAATGGGAGAAGATATTTGCATGCTATGAATCTGAGAAAAGCCAAATAACAAGAATCTAAAGAGAACCCAAACTAATCAAAAAGGAAAGAGCAAATAATTCCATTTATCTTTGGGCAAGAGATGTGAACAGAACTTTCTCTGAAGAAGATAGATGAATGGCCAGCAAACATATGAAAAAATGCTCACTATCTCTAATCATCAGAGAACCACAAATCAAGACCACTTTGAGATAACACCACATCCCAGTGAGAACAACTCACATCACAAAGTCCCAAAGCTGCAGACGCAGGCATAGGTATGGAAACAAAGGCACACTTAGACACTGCTGGTGGGACTCCAAAATAATACACCCTTTTTGGAAAGAAGTATGGACTCCTCAAAGAGCTAAAAATAGAAGTTCCGTTTGATCCTGAAATCCCATTAATAGGCATCTACCCAGAAGGTAAAAAAAAATCATTTATCATAAGGTCATTTGCACTAGAATGTTTATTGCAGCTCAATTCATAATTGCCAAGATGTGGAAACAACCCAAGTGTCCACCAATTCATAAATGGATAAATAAACTGTGGTATGTGAGTGTAATGGAATACTGTTCAGCCATAAAGAAAGAGGGAGACTTATATCTTTCATATTTACCTGGAAAGATTTGGAGAATATCCTTCTAAGTAAAGTATGACAATGGAAAAGCAAGCATCTAATGTACTCAATATTCATATGAAACTAGCAGACAAACAACTACATGCCTACATAAGAGTAAAACACATTTAAATTCAAGAAGGGGGGAGTGAGAAGTAGGTTTGGTGTGTCCTCACCTATCAGGTACAATGTAGAGGTATGCACCACACCTCCTGGGTGAATGGCTCAACTATAACTTGGACTTTATCTAAGAAACTCAAACAGTGTAACCTAACTATATATACCCTTATATTGATCTGAAACAAAAAACAAATAAAATACTAAACAAACCCCCAAAACCCAACTAAATGCAAATGCACACAAAAAATAAATTGAAGATTAATTTTTAGAAAATAAAATTAAAAAGAAGTTAATGTGAACCGTCAGCATACTCTAGTCATGGAAGAAGGTAGTGGTTAAAAAACAAGCTGTCCAAGTTGGATAGTCATGGATTAAAGTTCTTATTAGTTGTGAAACTTTAGGTAAACTATTTAAGCTTTTTAAAGGTCCACTCTTTCAATGGTAGAGTTCAGATAACTATATCTACATCACAAGTTTGCATGAAGATGCCATAATCCATGAGAAAAGTTTAGTACTCTTAACTATTATTTCTTCTAGTTAATGTATGCAAGCATGAATATACTAATATTAAAGTAACTTCATTTATTTTTAATTCAGTAAGCATTTGCCTATTATCTGCATAAGTAAAAGATCTAGGGTCAGGCCCTTTAGTAGAATTAAAAATGAACTAGACAAAGATCCTAAATTCAATCAGGGTAAGAGGAAATGTTAACTCTATCAAAAAATATCTGTTAATATCGTCAACCAATATTCTCACCACAATTAAATAAAAACATTGTTATAATGCAAGATATAGAGAGATTGGTATAGAGAAAAGTGAAGATAAAGAGTCAAGTAGTTCAAAGGAGAAGGGACTAGAAAATTTCCAGATATGTAGGTTAGGACAATGTGAAAGTGGATATTGAAAGTTTATGTGGTTTGTGGTCTAGTGGAGATATATTTTGCTCCATCTGTGTTCTGAACATTGTACATTATTAGCAGTTCTTAAGAATCCACAGAAATGTCTTCTATTTCCTGTTCAGCTATCCATTCAAAAAGAGAATGGTATCAAGTCTTACTGCACTTAAACACCTTTAGACATGCATAACAGAATAGGACATCAGTTTTTAATGAAGATTTTATTCTTCTGTTTGAGGATATGCCTTCACCTGTGTAGAAGATTATGTTCTCTCTTGTGTGCTTCTCTGATTCTTTCTTTTCTCAATGTACAACTTCTTCCCTCTATTAGCTCATTCTGGTCAGCACAAGTCTCTAATATCAGGTGAATATGTTTCTTGAATGCTTTTATTTGAATCTTGAATTTTTATTACATTCTTGCACACCCAACTATGCTGCTTTAAAAGTACTTTAAAGAGACTTTTGGTTTCTGGCACAGCATGTACAAAGTTCAAAATTCATAATTCCATTTTAATAACAGCTAAAATCCTAATTAAATTAAAAATTCAACAACTCTTCCTACATCTAGCAGGGGAGTAAGGCAACAGGACAGAATGGTATATCAAAACTTTGAGAGAGAGACAGGTGGACATAGAGAATCACAATTCATTGGGGCAGAAACTCATGAGTAAAAATCTCCATGGGGAACCAGAGTTAGGATAGGAAAATCTGAACTGTAATTGACAAACTGATGGAAATGCAGAATAGATATGTGTAAGAGATTGCCAGGCTCCAGGGTGATCCAGTTACGAGGGGAGACAGGGGCCTACATTTTTGTGAGTTTCACCATCAACAGCTCTACCAAGTTCTCACCGTGAATACTAGAGAAATACTCCCATCAGCTCCTAGGAGGAAGGGAGGAAAAGAAACCACTTTGAAATGTTACAGAGAATTCTGTTTCTGTTCTACTTAATAAGATGTTTTTCCAGAGCTTAACCTATTGGAGTTTTTATCAGAGTTTAACCAATCTGAGGGAAAACAAATACCCAACTCCAGCCCATGTGCCATCCTGTAAAACCTCAGGGAGTGGGGAAAAAACCCAAAAAGCATTTGTGACATTCAAAACCCGGGGTACAGGCTTACTAAAAGACCGAGACATGAGGCCGGGCTTTGGGGTGCCCACTCCCAAAATAGTGTTCATTACACTCAGCAAGTAAGTTTTTATCCTTCACCCTCCCACCCTTCCCCTTGTTGGTTTCTGGTATCTTTTATATCTCACTGTGCCCACGTGCACCTTAACAAAAGCATTTGTACACCATTAATGTTTTAAAATAAAAAAATAAAATGAACATTTTAAAAAAGACTGAGCTATCATAATAGGACTGTGGAATGCTTCCTCTTCTACAACAACTTACTGGTACACTACTTAAGCCTACTTAACATAGTTCCTTTCATCTGGAACATCATGTCTGCATTTCAACAACAACAAAATAATTAAGACATACTAGAAGGTATAAAGCACAGTTTGAAGAGACAGGGCAAGCATCAGAACCAGACTCATAGGGCAGGGATGTGCAATTATCAGAGCATAAGTTTAAGACAACTATAATTAATATGTTAAGAGATCTAATGGAAACAGCAGACAACATGCAAGAATGGCTGCACAAGGACGCAGAGAGATGAAATTCTAAGAGAGAATTTTAAAAAATGCCTCAGATCAAAACACATTGTAACAGAAATGAAGAATATCTCAATGGGCTCCTTAGCAGACTGGACATGGCTGAGAAAAGAGTCTTTGAGCTTAAGGATATGTCAACAGAAACTACTAAAACTTAAAACAAAGTAAAAAAGCGACTGAAAAAGAAAACCTGGAATTTGTTTTGTACTCAAGAACTCTAGAACAATGACAAGAATACAATTTATGTGTGATGGGAATACCAGAAGGAAAAGAAAAAGAAAAAAAAAGTAGAAGAAATACTTAAAGCAACAATTACTGACTTTTCCAAAATTAGTGTCAGGCAGTAAAGCAATATATTTGGGAAGCTCCAAGAACATGGAGAGGGAAGGATGCCAAAAACACCTCCTCGACATATCATTTTCAAACTGCAGAAAATGAAAACTAAAGAAAAAAACTTGAAAGAAGCCAGAGGGAAAAAGAAATGCCTTATCAACAAGATGGTAAAGATAAGAATTTCATATGACTTCCCCCAAGAAAAGAGTGAAATATTAACAGTATTGAGGAAAAACCCCCAACAACAAAGGATTCTGGATCGTGCAAAATTATGCTTCAAAAAATGAAGGAAAAATAGTCTTGCTCAGGTGAACAAAGTTGAGAAAATTTTTTGTCACTAAAGCTTCCTAGAAAACATGTTTTAAAAAAAATCTTTGGAAATAAAATTGTGTAGGGCAGAACCTTATATATACACTAAAAAAAAAAAAAAAAAAAAAAAGAAGTGCACTAGTGAAGGAATAAGGGAAGTTATAAAAAAAACCTTTACTTTGTATTCAATTATACATGCCTATGTATGGATATAATCTTATGTAGGCTTAGGTATAAGTGAAACAAATACTGGTAATGATACCAGGGATGGGAATGAGGAATTAGGAATATTTTAAAATGGCAACTTACCCTACTTTGACCAACATTCCGTTTAACATTTTGTCATTTTCTGAGATGATATAGGCTTTTCCACCATGATTGTAATTATTCTATGCCCTCACAGTGCACCTTTACTTGTGTATTTCTAGCCACAGTCTCTTTGTGATAACTTAGGTACTTGCTATGGCAATATCCACTTATAGTACCAAAATATGTATGTTTTCTTTTCCTGATGTAAAAAAGTTACCACAAATTGGCTTGGCACCTGTAGCTCAGTGGCTAGGGCACCAGCCACATACACCAGAGCTGGTGGGTTTGAATCCAGCCTAGGGCTGCCAAAAAATAATGACAGCTACAACCAAAAAATAACTTGGTGTTGTGGCGGGTGCCTGTAGTCCTAGCTACTTGGGAGGCTGAGGCAAGAGAACCACTTAAGCACAGGAGTTGGAGGTTGGTGTGAGCTGTGATGCCACAGAACTCTACTGAGGGCAACGCAGGGAGACTGTCTCAACAAAAAAGTATTTTTTTTTTTTTGCATACTGTAATTTATTTATTTATTTATTGAATCATAGCTGTGTATATTAGTGCAATCATGGGGTATAGTGTGAGGGCTTCATATACAATCTGAAAGATTTTCATCCAACTGTTCGACATAACCTTCATGAGATTTTCTCGTTTATTATGTGAAAACATTTGTGTTCTGCATTTAGTAGGTTATGGAGCAGGAACACATTCTTCTTAGCAAAGTATCACAAACTAAGTATTTTAAAACAGAATGTATCTATTTTCTTATAGTCACAGAGGACAAATTATTAAATAAGTTTTATTGGATGATATTTAGGGTTAGTTCTTTCTGAAGGATCTAGGGGAGAATCTGTTCTTGCTTCTTCCACCTTACAGAGGCTGCGACAACCTTTGGCCCCTGGCACCATCACTTCAGTCACTGCTGCCATCATGTCATTGCCTTATAATTGCTGAGTCAGTCATAAGTTAGCATAAATGTTTTTGTATTGATCTCTTTTTGCTGGGTGTACCAGCACGAAGGAAATTATGATTACTTGAACAGCCATGGAAAAATCAGAAATAAGGAACCCAAACTTCAATCTTTCTTCCATGAAGGCTTCATAGTTACTCTCTCTCAAAGTCTGGGCAGGTAAAGAAGTAGAGTTATAAAGGCCAAAGTTCCTAAAATAAATTAAAGTTCTCGAGGGTGATAACTTTAATATTGAGCTTGTGTGCTATTCTAAAATTCAGTTTATCTATCGAAGGTTCTGAATTAAAATGTAGGTAAGGGGGAAAGAAGTCCGCAGACGTAATTCTTTTTAACATACAAAAAAATACAGTATCAGAATGTTTACTCCATGAACTGTGATGGCTCTTGCTTGCCATTTAAATATTGTCACCTTGACAATATTTCTTTATAATAGCATATTAGGAACCGGAATTGGAAAACAGAAGGGAAAAGTGAAGACTATTTGTTGGAAAGCTATGACATAGATAAAAAAACATGACTAAGCTTGTGAGTGGAGGAAAGGTAATGACACTGATTTTTTCTTAAGTATGTCTTCAGAGTTGTAATGAAGATTATAATAAAATATGTAATATTGCAATGCTTTTTGTGTGAAGAGATAAGAAAGAAATATCCAGAAAGGAGATGAGGTCAAATTCTGGAGAAATTATTACTGAATAGAATGGAGAGAATTCTTCTTTGGGAAATGTGCTAGGTCAGCATTATTGGGACAAAGTGGAAGGATATAAGCATGGAGCTCATTGTTGAAAGAGGGAAACATAATGACAGATTTTTTGTGTTCACTTATATATGCATAAAGGTAATCTCTAGGAACAATGAGGATAAAGAGGAGGAATAAGAACCAAAGCAGAGGAGGGAAGGACAAATAAGAAGAAGAGAAGCAAGAGAAAGAAAAGAAAGTCAGTACTAGCAGCAGCTGCAGCATTGATAACAAAACAAGAACAAAAAATAAGATGAGAATAACAAGAAGGCCATGCTAGCAAACTGAATTGCTTTGATTCTAGAGAAGATGAATAAATAGCAGTTCTGGAGGCAAGAGACTGGCTGGCACAGTCAATATCCTAGCAGAGCTGAGAAGTAGCCACTGTGACAACAGCTACCCTTAGTGGGGGGGTTAGGGGGTCGGATTCTACAGGCAGCTTAATGTTAGCTAAGGACGGGGTTAGGTGCTATACATTTATGAAGTCATTTCATAGTTATCAACAACCCCATGAGATAGGTAAAATTATTATCTTTATTCAACCAATGTAGAAATTTGGTAATTAAGACAGTAAGCATTTTATTAAAGCTAGTAAGTGCCAGAGCTGGGATTTAAACTAAGGCAGTCAGAGAGGAAAGATGTCAGCAACATGGCAGAGTAGGAGAACCCTGCCTTTGTCTCTCAACAAAAAGCAATAAGAAGACATCTTTTCACAAACAAAAATAGCTCCGGGAGAGTACAAGAATCTAAATACAAAGTTTTAGCAACACAGTGGGGAAAGGAAGGAAGGTAGGATGATCGAAGGATGATCGAAAGAAGGACAGATTTGCTGACAGATAACAGTAAGAAGAAGAGCTTTATTTGCCTACATCACCCCTTCCCCTACAACTCAGTGCCCAAAGGAGTTTCTTCAGCACACAAGTTGACTTTCTAGGGGGAAATAAAATCTTTTGGGGCAATTCCTGGGTCACCAGCTTCAGTTTCATCTCAGTTCACTAGAGAGATCAGTATGGCCCAGATATCTGGAGATGGTGAGGAGCAAAGAAGGAGGAAATGTGCTGTCAGTACCACCTTCACAGTGGGAGCCATTTCAGTCCCCAGTGGCCTGTTGTGCAGAAGACCTCCAGAGCCCTCACCACTGAGGACCTCAACAGCCATCGTAGACCCACTGTAGCTTTTGCTCTATTCCACACTTGCTGACTATCACAGATCCCGGTTGCTTGACCTCCCAGCTGTCCTACCAGAAACACTCTAGGCAGTAAGGCTGCAAGTTCCTCAGCCGTTGGACTCAATGCAGCAATCATATATGTGTCTCCAACCAGCTCTAGTCCCTAGAACCAGCCCTGCCCCACTCTTTGCAGCACATGCACCTATGACCAGGCCTGCTGCCTATATCATACATCAATATATCAGCCTCACTGTCAGTCCCTTCTACCTCACATATGCACACAGCCAGCCCTTACTGCCATCAATGTCCAGACACAGCCACTGAGAATATGAACCACTGATCTGAGCCCTAGGTACCAATAGCCTCAACCTCTAAGACAAAATCACTGCTTAACCCAAAAGCACCATTGAGGACTAATAACACTCACAGTTCCCACCCTTAAGGGCCACACAGTAGCTGATGTTACAGACTGACCCCTGCTGCCCAATCCATTGAGACATCTTGCTACACTTGGTGCCCCATAAAACTAGACTCAGTTCCATTATACTTGACATGGATGAGCCTTGACACATAGTGGATTTACCTCCTTGTGGCCTGGTGGTGTGAGGAGACCAGAAAATTATTAGTAGGAGTTATAGAATATTAATATAGAGAAATAATAGACACAGACAAAGAGATAGTTTTAAGAGTAAAGAGGCTTGGGGGATGGTACCACCTTCTTCGTGATGCTTCCAGTATGCCACCCCGAGTGTTAGGGGAGCTCTGTATTTGTTTCATACATCAGTGTTGGGGTCATAAATCTCATGAAAGCAAGATGAACAATCCCGTCAAGATTCTTGTTGCACTTGCATTCCTACTAACTAGACTAACTCTACAGTTAATTACATTAATTGCATGGATTTACTTGTTGCTCTTTTTGCTGCTTCAAAGTATTATGGTCTTAATGTAAACAAAGTCGATAAGGAAGCCAATCAGAGGCCAACTCAATCCTAGTTGACCCACAGTCACACACCACAGATGTTGTAATACTCTGACAGCCTTGTATCCAAACAGATAGACTACTCTGGCCCAATCAAGGTGACAGAAGAAAGGAGATAATTCTTGTGGGTTCAGAGAAAATGTTCTTGAGTTGGACAAAGTTTAAAGAAGTTACATTCTTAACTCCCCAAAACCACTCCCTCCTCCACACAGCCTTGCCCTGGCAGAAAGGAGCTTCAAGGCCTCCAGCCAGCTGCTGCACAGCAGCTGCGAAGGGGGCACAGGGGGACATACAATATGTTAGGCTGCAGAAATATTAAAGTGATAGTATCTCACACTTTGTGCTCAAAGCCAGGAAAATGGGTCTGAATCAATTCCTCATGACTGTCTCCCTTTGTCTAGACTTTGTTCCCTATTCCTAATCATATTTCTAATCTACTAACAATTAATAATTGAGTATTAGTTTCAAACTTATAAAATCATTATTACTAGCAATGCAAGCATATCAAGATACAACTCCTCCCTTGTAGGTCTTCACACATGCGTCCTTCATACACTCTTGAATGTGCTCCCCCTATCAACACCCCGAGGGACTCTACCCTACCCTTTAACACTGCAGGTGTAGGTCTTTCCTTACTGAAACCAGTCCATAAAGTCTGGAAGAAGTGGTAACTTCTTTAAATGCACAGACATCTATGCAAAGCCACGAGAATCCCAAAGTCTTGGGGAAATATGACATTTCCAAAGTAACAAAATAAACATTTAGTGAGCAACCTCAGAGAAATCGAGCTATAAGACATGCCTAACAAAGAATTTTGAATAATTTTTTAAAAGAAGCTCAGTGAATTTTGAATAATTTTTCTTTCTTTCTTTCTTTTTTTTGCAGGGGATTGGTTTGAATCCACCACCTCTGGCATATGGGGCTGGTGCCCTACTCCTTTGAGCCACAGGCACTGCCCTTGAATAATTTTTCAAAAGAGCCTCAGTGAGGCTCACTTTAAGTGAATACATAAGCATTTTTTTTTTTTTTGTAGAGACATAGTCTCACTTTATCACCCTTGTTAGAGTGCCGTGGGCATCACACATCTCACAGCAACCTCCAGCTCTTGGGCTTAGGCGATTCTCTTGCCTCAGCCTCCAAAGTAGCTGGGACCTTAGGTGCCTGCCACAATGCCCGGCTATTTTTTTTTCGGTTTGGCTGGAGCTGGGTTTGAACCCACCGCCCTCAGTATATGGGGCTGGTGCCTTACTGACTGAGCCACAGGCACTGCCCTCCATAAGCAATTTTTTTTTTAAATCAGGAAATTAATACAAGAATAAAATAAGAAGATACAAAAGCCAAATTGTATAGAAAAATTCTACACTTTTACCTGCCTCACACATGTGTTATGTGTTCTTGATGTCAGAGATTACTTCTCTTTATTGTGAATTTAATACCAAACATCTGTGATTATCATTATTTTTAATAGTTTTATCTCTTAACATTTATATGTCTCACAGGTAATTTGTGCACCACCTTTACAGTGTTACATTATTCTGTATTTAGTTATGTGTTTACTTTACCTGTATTGTTATTCTGCACTTAGTTATATATTAGCTTTTCCCTTGCTAATTTCAAAATTCTCTTTTTCTTTGACTTTTGACAGTTTAATTAGAATATGTCTCAAAATATGCCTCTGTACAGTAAAACTCTTTTGGGATATTGTGAACTTCGTAAGTCTGGATATATATTTGTCCCCCAGATTTGGCAAATTTTTGGTTACTTTCTTAAAAAAATAAGCCTTTTTTATTCCTTTCTCTTTTACTTCTCCTCCTGGATGGCCATAATATATACTTTGGTTCTCTCAATGGTGTTTATCTCTCTCTCTCTACATATATAGATGTAAAAAAATATATATATATTTTTAAGGGTTTCTTTACTTCTTTTTATTCTTTCCTTTTGTACTCTTAGGCTGAATAATTTCAAATAACTTGTCTTTGAGTTTGTTGATTATTTCTTCTGCTCAAGTCTGCTGTTATAGCTCCTGAATGCATTCTTGTTTTTTTTTTTTTAATAATTTTATTGAATCATAATTATGTACATTGGTGCAATCATAGGGCACGATTCATATACATTCAGAAATATTTTGATCGTACTGTTACAGATAGCCTTCATGGCATTTTCTTGATCACTATATAAAG
>CAUYON010194291.1:0-37899 GCA_963573935.1 Arctocebus calabarensis | reverse complement strand
GAGGAAGGAACGTTTCCTTTGCTCCAGTCTTGTTTGCTTTCTTTTCTGTGTTAATATTCTCATGAGTTTTGCAATTAGAAAGTCCACATGTCCCATTGGTCCCTGTGGACCAGGCTGGGGCTGGGGCTGGGGCTGGGGCTGGGGCTAGGGCTGGGGCTGCGTGGGATGGGAAGTGATATTATTAAAAACCTGTCCCAGAGTCATCTGAGAGAGTTGAGACTCCAGGGACCAGAGAGGCAGAGATCCTCGTCCCCCATAGCCCAGCTGGGACCCAGATGATGAAAGCTACCACTTCCTCTTGTCTTATCAGGGTTGTGGATATCATTCTTTGCAAATCTAGCAAAAAGGGTTTGACCGACTCACCCTCAAACATTTTTAAATTTAATTTTCATGTATTCATTTTTAAAGGTGATACATTGACATTATTCAAAACTCAAAAGAATCAAGAAAGTATATAGTGAAGGTCACCTGTTCCTGACTTACAAGGCAACTGGAAGTTTCTCCTTTACAAAATATCTTCACAGAAATAGTTTAGATCTGTCTACAACCAAAAAGGGGAAGATATTCCCCTCTTATTCAACATAAAATTCATTAAACATATACATGTTACATATGTGTATATAGCTGTGTATGTATATATACTTGTACTTACAAATATGTGTACACGTTTAATAAAACTTATTAAATATAACATAATAAATAAAGAGCTTTCTAAATATTTTTAGGGCTTAATAGTATTTCATTATTTGTGCTGTAGTTTACTTAGCCATGTCTTTATTGCTGAGCTTTTAGGTTGTTTCGACATGATTTTCCTTGATGCTTTCTGATTTTGATAGGTAATGCTAATGACTTTCTAAAAACATCCCCCCCACCACCACCATGGATGAAACATACCAATTAAAACTCAGCATCTATAGTTATCAGGACATGCCTCAGTGCAGGCTATTCCTAAGCTTACTTAGGAAACTGGTTTGTAAACCCTGACCCACAATATACTTTGGTAACTTAAAAAAATAAAAGAAAGGCTTATTTGCCATAATTCAGAGTTCTAGAGAGAATACTGGTGTGCTTTATCTCTGGAGTATTAAGTAAATAAACCAATGTTGCACCAAACTAGATTTTTCCAGCCTCCTTCCTTCTACATCAGCAATGCCCTAAGAATAAATAAAACAAGCCCCCAGTAAAAACTGCTGTGCTACTCCTAATTCACCTAAAAAGGGTGAGTGATGTGTTATGTTCTTATTTATTTTCTTATTTTAAAGCAAATGCCAGATGCTATATCATTTCTCCTTAACATATTTCATTATGCATCCCTCAAAAATAATTGTCACCATAATGCTGTTATCATAAGTAACAAAATTATCAGAAATTCCTTAGGATTACCTACTATCCAGTCCATATAACTTAATTTTCCAGTTGACTCAAAAATGTATTTAAGATTGTTGTGCCCTGCCCTCGGGGTTATGGAGATCACGCTTGCATAATCAAGAAGAAAAAAAAAAACATTTTTAAATTTGAATTTTTATGCACTTTTTAAGGTAATACATTGACATTGTTCAAAACTCAAAAGGTCCAAGAAAGTCATATTTACGATCGTTCCACACATCGGCCTACTCCTTGAGTGTATCTACTCATTTTCCTTCAGGGCAGCCCTGTCCAATAGAACTTTCTGTGATGAGAGGAGTGTTCAATATCTATTCTCTCCAATATGGCAGCCTAAGGATGGCTAGGGAGCAGTGGAGATGTGGGTAATGTGTTACAGAACTGACTTTTAATTTAAGTCTAAATAGCTTTTAATTTAAATCTAAATAGCTAGTGGTTAGTAGCTACCACATTAGGATAGGGCAGGATAGAGTCATTTTATAGTGACTAGAGGCACAGACCTTTCCCACCTCCCATGGGACCTAACTGCTTCTGTTTAAAGAAGAGCTTTTAAAAAGTCATATTTCATATATTTGGCTAGTGAGATTGACTTTTACAAAGCTGCTTCTGAGTTTGGTGAACAGTTCAGGGGCTCTGAGTGAGTCACTGTTTTTACCAGATCCCTTGAGATCTTGGAGTTGCTGTGTAGACAATGGAAGAAAATCATCAATTGCAGTGATAAGTCAGACTCAGGCCCAGGTCCTGAAAGGGGTGAATGCAGGAACATGCTCTGTGTGCCAGTGGAAAAGGAGCCTTTGGGTAAACAGCACATTCCCAACTGCCATCACGATATGTGGGTACAGAGGACTCGTGAAAGTAGACTTAGACTGAAAAAAGATCTCAGGTGCCAATTTTTTGCTTCCAAATGTCACTGAATATTAATTATATATCTGCATGAGTTCAAATTACCAAATGTTGATCACCTTCAGTTTTCAAAGTATTTTTAGGGGCTCGGCGCCTGTGGCTCAATGGGCTGAGGCGCCAGCCACATACACCTGAGCTGGCGGGTTCGAATCCAGCCCGGTCCACCAAACAACAAGACGGCTGCAACCAAAAAATGGCCAGGCATTGTGGCGGGTGCCTGTAGTCCCAGCTACTTGCAACAAGATGGCTGCAACCCAAAAATGGCCGGGCGTTGTGGTGGGCACCTGTCGTCCCAACTACTTGGGAGGTGGAGGCAGGAGACTCACTTGAATCCAGGAACTGAAGGTTGCTGTGAGCTGTGATGGCACGGCACTCTATCCAGGGTGACAGCTTGAGGCTCTGTCTCAAAAAAAAAAAACAAAGTATTTGTAGGTATAAAGATAATCAATCTGTGGTCCCTACCCAAAAGAAGCTTGCAGTCTATTAATAGATGATTATCTAGTGAGCATTGATTTTGTGCTGATCATCTTTCATAATTCTTATTTAATTTTCACAAGACCATATGTAAGGAAGGCATTATTAATCCCATTTTGGAGATGAGAAATTGAGGCCCAGGGAAGTTAATTAAGTTACTAGTTCAAAGTAGCACAGCTACTGAAAGGATAGAGCCAGCATGCAAACCCAAGCCCAAGCCACCATTATATTTCTCAGAGATTGTGATACATATAATAATCTTGTACCTGGTCTTCATTGTCACACTTTAAACCGTGCCCTGCTGTATCCTGTCATCCTTGCTTAAAGCCCTGCCATGGGAACCCCCCTCATCTCTTTACTCGAGAGGAGTAAAAGGGAAGATCTTTACACAGTCCTGCAAGACTCACTATTACCTGCTATCGCTCTCCTACCTGCTATTTCCCTACCTTGCTCCCCACTCCTCTCTGCTTAAGTCCACTGAAGCCACACTGGCATCTTCCCACTTAGTCTCTGCATTGGTGGGGCCTCTTTCAAGCACTTGCTTCCCCCAGGTATCTAATGACTCCTTCACCTCCTATAAGTCTAAATAAATATCATCTTCTCAATGAGACCTAACCTGAGCATACATTCTCCATCTCCTTACCCCACTGTATTTTGACCTAGGTTAACTTATCACCTTCTAATACATTTTGTAATTTACTTTTTTATTGTCGATCATCTGTTATTACTCCCCCCACATACACACATGCACACACATACACGCGAATATAAGTTCCATGAGGGCAGAATTTCTCTCTTCCCCATTTTGTTCACTGCCATTTTCCGAACACCCAAGAACAGTGCCTGAAACACAACAGGTGTTCAGTAGATTTTTGTTGACTGAAGATGAGTGAATTTCAAATATATACAATTTCAAAGCCACTGAGTACTGAGTCACCCTTGTTTATATTTTATGTATAAACACACACCTACTTGTCAAGTTATCTGAGTTACTTTAAAATGCATGACTATCAGAGTAACTTATCCAAATATCTGTACGAGCTGTTTTCTTTAATTTCAAGTCAGTCTTGGCACAATATTAATGAAGCTGTTACTTATGGCTTCTGATAGGAGCAGATGTGGTCAGAAATTGTGGACAAGCTTCCCCCAGCATGGAAGGATGGCTTTCTTATTTGTTAGTGTGTTTTTAATGACTTTGACCTCTGCAAAAGAAGAAAAGCTGTGCTGGTTATTACCAGCCTTGTTGAAGACTGAAGTGAGAGGATGATCAAGGAACATGGTACCTTAGCCAGTATTTGCAGTGAGAAAGAAAAGATGTAGTTTTAGGATTAAGCTGGAAGTTTTGCCAGCTTGCTATTCAAAGTATTGAATAGAAATTGTATTTCTCTTTTTGAAAAAAAAAATAGGTTATTCTTGGTGAGAATTTGACTTCAAATTGTCCAGAGGTTATCTATGAAATTAAAGAAGAAACACCTGTATTCTACAAGCTCATTCCTGATCCTGTGAAGAATATCTACATCTATGTGACAGCTGGGAAAGAGGTAGGTAGAAATACTAGTTATCGCTTTTGACTTATGAATAAAAATTATTTAATTGATGTCATTATCTAGTAGAAAAGCTTTTACTTTGAACTACTGAGTTTAAACAGTGCTGCAGGCTTCAGGAAGATCCGTAGTGGTTCACAGGCAGGGAATTAAAAACCTTACTGACTGTCAGTAAGTAAGCAAGAAATATTACCTATTTAGACAATTTTATTATTGACTATATTTCCAGTGCCAAGTTTTTCAGAGGAGGGTGTGCTTGCAAATGGGCGCGTAATCAGTAAGGTAACTGAATTTGCACATTTATAGTGTGGGTCATGAACAGTTAGATGCATTTATGAGTATACCCAGTGGGGTTGGCTTTGGAATTTGGGGTTAATATCAGGCCACGGTCTCATACACATTCATGAATAAAGAAATAAATGGCACTCGCCTGCCCTCTCTTAATTTATCTGGATGTTTTAGTTGTTCTTCTTTCTGCTTACTGAAATAAAAATAATACATTTTTTACATTTTCTTTATCCTTACAAACTGCTTTTGAAGAAAAGGGAAGAAAAGTAATTTTTATCGAGTTCCTACTGACTAGGTGCTGGTCACTGTTCTTTGTATGGTCTCCGTCTGGATACGTGGAGTTGTGTACACACACACACATATAAGTATAATAAACAATGTTAATGAAATGTGTTAATAATTTAATGAGATAAAGTTACCCTTTTTATATATGAATAATCTTTAAGACTTGGAGAGGTTAAATGTTCAAAGACATATACATACATAGATACATATACATTTATAGACATATGTATATGTACCTATGTATGTTAATCTTTGCAAGGTTTGTACAAAAGCTCTACCCTGATCCCAAAGCACATGATAAATGAGATCAAATCTCAAATTTGTGAAAACTATAAATAGGATGTTCTCTGGCTCTGCAGATTTGACCCATGACCATTTGAACAAAGTGCAAAGAAGATAACTGAGACTTGCATAATTATATATATAATGGATATAACAGACACCCTTAGCCCACCCATGTTTGTCATTCTTTTCCCTTCAGTCATTCTAGAGAGAATAGCAATGACAGCACTGTACCCGTGCTTTTTGAAGAGTAGGTATACAAACACTTGAGTTTCTAGTGTTCTTACAAAGGCCATATTGCTCTTTGCGAAAAGTCAGTTATACCAAAATGACCACATTGATGGTCACATCTGAATCTCACTCCACTTGTAAACCAGTTTTTCACCATGCAGAATCTTCTATGTCAACATGCATCACCATTCAAACACTTTATGTTTCTTCCCTGGGAATCCCATATTTGAAAAATTTTTCTCTACTCAGCATATCTTAAGTATTCCCATTCCCAGGGTTTATTTACAAGGGATCTCAGACTGCCAGTCAGAGTAATGACTATGTTACCACATAGAGCTGATAAAATTCCAACCCAAAGCAAAGCTTTTGAAGTCTTGCTTAATCTGTCCATGTTTTTCCATTCAACTTTTTTGAAATATTGCAAACAGCTCCTAAGTCCATATTACTTGCCTCACGGGTAGAAACAGAACCCCAGACCCAGGACTCTAGCTGGGAATCGCTTTGAAAGCCACTAATAGTTGATAGGTCCTCATTTTCTGAAAAGCAAAGAGTTCTAATCTCTGGTCAATTCAAAGCCTGAAGTCTTGGGGATAATTTTTGATTGGGCATCAAAGCTGGTTATCCCTATGTCTATATTTTTTTCTTTCTTGAGACAGAGTCTTACCTGGTCACTCTGGATAGAGTGCCATGGCGTCACAGCTCACAGCAACCTCAAACTCTTGGCTCAAGTGATTCTCTTTTCTCAACCTCCCAAGTAGCTAGGACTACAGGCGCCCAGCACAATGCCCAGCTATTTTTAGACACAGGATCTCACTTTTGCTCAGGCTGGTCTTGAACTCCTGAGCGCAATCAACACTCCCTAGACTCCCTGAGTGCTAGAATTACAGGCGTGAGCCACCACACGCTCAGCCTTTACTATGTCGTTCATTTACAATTACTGCCAGAGATCCTATTAGCTTACTCTGATTGAGGCAAAACCTAAGGAAGCTTCTCTCCTAGACTCTTGAAGATAGTAGCAGCCAAAGTAAAAAGCCATGGGGTGGCCATAAAATGGTATAATATGTGGCCTTTAAAAATAATCATATGGAGATATATGCGTTAATGTGGAATAGTAACTATAGCATGTTATTAAATTAAAAAGCAGATCCAATGTAGTTTTTATAGAGTCTTCTGTAATACTATGTACATTGTTACATTTGTTTAAATACATTGACTCGTAGTTCTCAAAGAGTATTCTGGAGACTCGTATTCCATTGAACATCCTGAGCAAAAGTGGTCCCATGACCAATTCTTACTTCTTATATCTCTCCTAAGGTACCACCGTGCTCAGCATATTCAAAGGCTCTCAGAAGCCTTGTGCTAAAGAAACCTCTTTAGCTTTTTCAGTCTAAAGTTTTACCTTTTCTCCCTTAATAGCAATGGCCAATATTTACCAAGCATTTAGTAAGTGTCAGACAATGTTTGCAATAACCCCGTGAAGTTAGTAGTACCCTCGCCATTTTACAGATTACTTAACAAAATCCCTCAGATTTAAAAAGCTATTTTGTGAGCTACATGGAAGTGTACACGTCCTGGTTAGTTCTGGCTCAGACTCCAGTCTGCCCGCTGCACTTGTGAACAGCGCTGGGGTCTGCTGACACGGAAGGGCCTGGTTATCCCCTTCACTTGAACTCGGAACTGAAGGTTCTTCCTCAGCATATTCCGTTTCTCCTCATGAGCCCCTTCTGGAACTTTCTGGTTTTCTAACCTGCTTAAGAAGTCACTTAATACTTCTTCCTTGCATGTACAACTGCCTGGCATAATGAGTTCCCGGGTTCCCTGACTCCCACTGTGTGAAATGCGTGCCTGATGCACAGGCCCCACCGCCTCCCCTGCCCTGCTTGGAGGCGCCGACTGGCTGCCCCAGAAGCCTGGGTTTGCCCACCACGGGGGCTCATGTGGCTGCTATTTCCTGACCACCTGAACAGGCAACTCCAGGGGCAGAGAAGGGATTTGAATACTCCCCTCTTTCTTTCATTTTTAACGCCAGTGGAAGGGTGTTGAAAATGAGAGACGTGAGTGAGGAGCTGAGGTGATGGGCTCCCCTGGAGCGCTCTGGGAGGGCCCGATCCGATCCGAACACCAGCCTCATGCTGCCACTCCTGGAGCAGAGCTTTCGCTCTTCCCGAATGCCACTGGCCACACCCTGTCTCTGTATGAAAACCAGGTGACCTGATTCCGTGATTCCTATGGAAATCATTATTAGCAGATTGGAAACCCGACAGCACATCAGACTCATCTGAGCGAGCTCTTCATATACAGATTCTTAGGCCCCACCCTACACTCAGCAAGAGTCTCTGTGGCAGGGGTCTGGGAATATGTTCTTTCAAACTCCCCTTGGGAGGGGGGCGGTGATTCAGATACAACTGAACTGCTTCATGTCCAAGGTCTTGAGACCCACTGCCCAGAGCCCTTGTGGAGACGCAGTTCAGGTTGATAAACTTGCTCCTTGGTGGCCCCTTCATCAGGTAAGGTGTTGTCAGTTTTTTCTGGTGTTGCTGATGATTCCATCGGAACTACTGTCATCTTTATTTTTAGGTGAGGAGAATTCCTGTTGCAAACTGCAGTAAACATAAATCCTGTTCGGAGTGTTTAACAGCAACAGACCCTCATTGCGGTTGGTGCCATTCACAGCAAAGGTATTTCCTGAATTCCTTCTCACCAACTCCCGTTTTTTGAAAAAGTGTCATGCAGCTGAGGACTTGTTGCCCCACTTTAAAGATCCAGTCCGACCGCCCTGGGGAACCGATCTCGTCACCACCGAAATCCCACTGTGCGATCCTAAGGGCCCTGGAGAACGTCTCCAGGCACATCAGTGCTGCGGAAGCGTTTGCCTGGGCCACTCAGGGCGGGAGGGACAGGGGTCCCCATCCCACCCCCCAAGGAGCATGCGTGAGAATAGGCAGATTTTGCTTTTACTTTCTGCAGAGTTCCCCAAGACTCAGAGAGAGGCAAAAGGTTCACTCTCAGAGAAGATTAAAGCGTAGGGATGTTTGAACATTTTCAAATGAATCCCTATCGCGTCGTGTGTACTGATCGCTCCCTGGGAGCCTTGTTATTGATGGCGCCGGCTCCTAACGCGCGGTACAGCTGCGGGCCTGATGTACAATCTCAGGCTCCGGGCAGAGCCTGCCCTGCCTGGGCTTGAATTACGACGCTCACGACCCAGCTAGGCTCTGGGGCGACTAGGGGCGGCTTCCTCGCCGTGCAGTTCCTGGCGTCGCTGGGACCGGCCTGGTTGGGTTCGCCGTTGCCATGGCGACGCAGTACTCAGCTCGCGCTGTCAAAGCAGAGGAGGAGAGAGCGGAGCTGCAGCTCAGGCAGGGAAGCGGGGAAACCGTAACAGCCTGTCAGTTTGGCGCTTTCCGTTTTTTAAAGGTGAAAAGGACAAGAAAGAACAGAGCAGGTGGAGAGAAGCTGAAGGCTGAACAAGGGGACGGTGTGGGGATAGAGGAGTGGGGAGCTGATGGCGAGCAACAGAGGCAGACAGGACGTACAGTGTAAGCTGGAGGTTCTGAAACAAACTAAAAATGTGGGGATGAAATTAATGAAGAGTTCACGGAAGAAGTCACAGCCCAGCTGCAGCAAGACGAGTAATTGCCTTTTGCTGCATCTCCTTACCGGGCTGTTTCCCTCCGAGTCACTGGCTGACAAACGAAGCAAGGGCCAAGAGAATTCTCATGAATAACTGTAATTGGGTAGGAACCTTTGCTTCTTGTCGCTTGCCCAGGACTAGAGTTTAAGAAATTAGCTGATGGAGAACGGCGTGTTGTTGTTGCACGCTCACCGAGCAGGCCCTTGGTGGTCCCTGCCCGTATTGGCAGGGCACACGCAGGATGGGGACCAGGGCGATGGTTCAACAGCCTACTGTGTTGACAACACAGCACAATGGAGAGCAATAGAGGTGGACAGGCTCTGGGGTCCAAGAGAGATGAACCGGTGTGTGAATTTGGGAGTTGGGCGTATTTAGATAGTACTTGGGAAAACATTATGATCAGAAGAAAGAGGCAGTATAGATTGAGGCAGAAAGGTCAAGAACTGAGTGTTGAGGTGCTACAATGTTTAGGGGATGAGGGGAAGGAGGAGAATCAGGGAATGAGGAGGAAGCAACCAGAAAGGGAAAGAAAAAAACCTAGGAAGGGTGGTCTCCTAGAAGCCAAGGCAAGAAAGGAGGAGGAAGCCATCTACTGGGCCAGATCCTGCTGAGAGAAGAGAAGTGATCATTGGACTTAGCAGGTGGTGACTGGTGATCATGACAAAGGCCATTGTTAGGAGTGGTGCTAAAGCCACAGAGACCAGACAGAGAGCAGGGACAAGTCCTCAGGGGAGCTTTCCTGAGAAAGGCAGCAGAAAAATGGAGCGGACAGGAGAAAGTGGACTTCTGTCTTCTTAAGATGCACAAAATACCAATGCATTTCTGGACTGCTGGGAAAATCCCAGTGGAGAGGGAGAGACTGAAGATGCAGGGAAGGGAGGAGAGAGCTGTGGAGTGTTGTCTTTTGGTAGATGGAAGAAAATATGACCTGGTACACCAGCCTCAGACAGGAGCACGGGCAGGTCATCCTTAGTGAAGAGTCTGGGTCCAGGCACAGGGAGGGGGCAGCAGCCTGTGCGGTGTCTCTCCACATTGCTCTCATCATTTTCAGTCAACTAAGAATGGGGAGAGAGCAGAGTAGGGAAATATTGAACAGTCGCCAGGCAGCACTGGGGCCCACTCGAGGTTGGTGGTCTTGCCTTGGGAATGAAAGCAGTGGGCATGCTTTTGCTTTTCTCAGGCCATCTTCAGTTCTTGTGGTATAGTCGTAGGGAAAGTTAGATGTAGCCAGTTTGGAGGTTTTCCCAGAAAATATGTCAAGAAGGGAGACAGGGGTAAGAGAGATGAGGGTGTATGCAAGAGATGGACAATGAAATTGATGTGGACATTAATATATATATAATAGTAGAGGAAAGGATGGACCCCCTGGTTGTAAGAGATGTGAAAAGGTGGTAGAATATGTGCATTGGAGGGTACAGTTGGGTTTAAGAATCGTCAGCACTGGAGAACTGGAAAGGGGAATTGTTAGACTTTAGGGGCTTGAAATTGAGGTCATAGAGGGGGTGGAGTTATTGGTAAGCACAAGATCAAGGGTTTGAGAGAGCAAGACTAATCCCAGAGAGGGGTCAAGGAACCGAGGTAGTTGTCAGAGTATTAGATGGACCACTCATCTGCATGGAAATTGAAATCACCAAGAACCATGATGGAAAAAGTGCTGGAAAGAGTGGAGGTAAATATTCAAGAAATGGAGGGCTGTGGCTGTGGTGGAGTGGCCTGGAATGGTCACACCAAGCAGAGGCTTGGGTGGTTTGGGCTGAAAGCATGAGCTTCAGAGTTGGGTTTGGGAGGCCAGGAAAGAGAGAAGAGGCAGCAGGACCCAAGGCAGCACCTAGAAGAAGAAGCAGCCAGTCCTTGAGAGGGGTTTGAGGGAGTTGTGTGTTCAGGGGAGAGAAGTTTCAGCAAGACTACGGAGGTGAAAGAACAGTCAGAGAAGAAGCTGAGCACATCAGCTTCTGTTGATCACTGGCTGTGACTTTTATTTTGTAAAAACAAAAGCCTGCCATTTGCTTCTGCTCTGGTTTCCTCACGCCTATCCTAACATGTTCCAGGAAGAGTGATCCTTTTAAAATCTAAATCAGATTATGTCACTCCCATTCAAAACCTCCACTGGCATTCTGTCTTAGAATTCCATCTGACTCTCTCACTGCTGGGACTTGTGTGAGGAGCTTCCCACGATCTGACCCTTTACCACTTCTCTGACCTCTCATGTCATTGTTTACTCTACCGCAGCCACCTTGACTCAAGAATATGCCCAGCATGTTCCTGCCCCAGGGCCTTTGCACTTGCTGTTTCTTGAGTCTAGAATATTCTTCCCCAGATCTTTTCAGGGTTGGCTCTTTGTTGATCATCTTGTTCTACAACACACATCTCTCTCCACCTGACTACCCACCCTGTCTTCAGTAGCTTCCCCTCCCAGTCACCTCACTGTTTTCTTTTCTTTGTGACCCATCACTATCTGAAATGACTTTATTTTTCTACTTCTCTCCTTATTGAAATGTGCTCAAAAGAGTAAGTTAAAAGAATGTGGTCAGCTGAGGGATGGCTAAACTCTACCAATGGCATGGCAGGTGGAGACTGGTGTCTTAAATATGGTAACATGTTCTGAAGTCATGAAGTGATGGCCCTCACGGCCATGTCAGGTTACTTCATTTCAGCCTGAGCTAGCCTAAGATGAAATAAAACTAAGGCTCAGATCTGTGACTCATAGTAAGCTCCCAGTACCATTCAAAATTAGGAATTCTAAAGGGGGATGTTTTCTTATAACTGTAGAGCATCCCACTATGTTTATTTTAAATGTCACAGATTTATTTAGAAAAATAATTTATTTCTTCTTTTGAGAAGGTTGAGTTTTCTTGCATACGTGTCTAGAAAGTGGATTTTGGTAGGGTAGGGGGTGGGGGGAGGCAAAGAAACGATGTCAACTTCCTTTTGATCGAGTGTTAAGAATAGGCATCCAGTATAAGCAGATAAAAAGCAATTAGATAAACAATGAGCTCTCAAACGTCTAGTATTTTATTGTTGGAGCCGCAAATCCAACCTGTGCTGAATTTGTCTGTGTGGGTGGAAAGTGAATTTTTGCAGGCTGAATATCTTGGGTTTGGAAGCGGTTTCTCAGTTTCTCCCATATTGCAAAGCATAGCACATGTGTTCAGTTATGGATTTCCACAAAACTGGCAATCCTGAACCAATGAACGAGTGAGGTTCCAAAAGTTCATTTGCAAGTTTGTTTGGCATGTAGAATGCATTTTCCCCTAGAAACAATGTCATAAATTAAGGATTGATTTCCAAGCCAGCCCACAAAATTCAATTTATTTAATTTCAACAAATATTTATTGAACACCTACCAAGAGCCCAATATGGGCAATGAGATATAGCTAGATGGTATTGAGAGAAATCAGATGCCATTCTTGGCTTTAAGGAACCCTCATGCTAGTTACAGAGGCAGTCCTGTCAATGACCAACATAGGTTCATTCAATCATGTATGTCATGACCTATATTTTAAAGCATTTACAATGTGCTAAGCCCTATGTTCAAGCCCTACGTTCTGTGCTTTGAATAGAATTCTTTCTTGCCTACATGGAGCTTTCAGTCTAGTGAAGGATGTAGATAAGTGTATCAGTCAGTTTTCTGTTCTAATAATGCTGCCTAACAAACACTCCCCCCTCCTCAAATTTTCATGGCTTACAAGAACAAGCATTTACTTGCCTTTATCTTTCTTGTACCTGCATCTGCATCTGGTCAGTGTCCATCTGCAAGTTGAGTACAGGTCTGTTTCCCATGTCTTTCATTCTGCACATTCCCTTTAAGGCAGATAGCAGAAGCACGAGTGACCAAGCTAAACAAGGCAATGCATTCAAACCCTCTGCTCACATCATGTTTATATCAATATTCCACTGGTAAATCAAGCCACATAGCCAGGAATAGAATCATGGAATAGGGAATTATACTCCACCTGCTCTCGTAGGAGACACTGCAGAGGCCCATAGTGAAGGGTAGTGCAGATGTGGAATTCTAGTACTGGAGGGATTGAAGAATTAGGAATAATGGTCCAATATGTCAAAAGGTAGAGATGAATACAATGAATATAAGGGCTGGCATAGAGGAAGTGTGGGATGTTTGTGGGCACACATAAAATCTAGCCCAAACTTGAAATGTCAGGGAAGGCTTCCTAGAGGAAGGGATATGTATGCTGAACCTGAAATGTAGACAGATGCCAACTTGGTGGGGGGGTGGGGGATGTAGGGGAAGCTAGCTGAGGGCACAGGTGTCACAAAGGCCAGGAGCTGTAGCAAAGCCTGGCCTGCACTCAGTCTGGACAAGCACACACTATACTGTAGCCTAGCACTACTGGGCAATGAGGGGACGAGGCGGGCAGGGGCAGATGAACAGCTTTGCAAGCCACTCTAAAGAATCTGGACTTTGTTGAATGACTTTGGGGAGACATTGAAAGGGTTTAATTAAAAGTACAAGCAGATCAGATGGGTGTTTGAGAATGAGCACTTTGGGGTACCAGGGGCACGGAAGGGGCCCCCACTGGAGGCAGGCAGATCTGTGAGCAGGTGGCTGGGGCCTGATTACACTGTTAGGGTGCTATAGTGGGGATGGAAAGAAGAGGGTGGATTAGGGAGCGAATGGAAGGTAGAGTTGACAGGACTCGGTGGTTAATTGGATTCCCCTTTGAGCCTGACACACTAAAAACAGGGCCATAAAATGAAAAATAAAATATCAAGGTGGCCACCATTTTTCTGGAAGATGTAGTCTTTCTCCTTTGACCCAAATTTTCACAAAAGAAAGAAGGGATACGTGCATGTATTGGGTTGCTCTTTGTCTCAGGCACTGGACAAGGCACTAGGCTGGACCCCAGAGTACAGATGGGGAAGGACTTCTGAGAGATGCCAGCGCTGAGTCTCAGGGCATGCTAGGGGTGAATTACTGCAGTGAATTCTGCACTGGGGTCACAGGGAAGGGGTAAGGGCATCTGGCTGGGGTGACCAGATGGACAGAGGATCCATTGGCTGAGTAAGGAATGGGGAAGGAGGGGCCTGTTTGGGCCACACAGGAAGTACAGGGGGCTGACTGCCACACTGGCATGGTAAGCAGGATAGCCAAGGACGACAGAGGAAAAAGTCCCAAACACAGCTTGCCTGGGATCAAATCTGGGCTTCTATGTGACCTGCTAGTTTCCTATCTCCTGTGTGCTAAATCTCCTCTTCTGTAAAGCAGGGTTAATCACAGTATCTGCTCCAGAGGGTTGCAGAGAAGATTAAATCAGATAACATCTGTGGTCCTAGGCTGGTACCTGGCTCATAGTAAGTGCTAAAGTAGTGTTAGCTACTGTCACGGTGGAAGACCAAGGAAGAAGCAGTTGGTTGTTCCCGAGATTGAGCAAGGCTTCGGGAGGAGATGGCCTTGAAGCCTGTGCAGACTTTCACCAAGGATGGCAGGTGTTTTAGGGAGAGGAGCCAGCAGGGTGAGCAGTCTGTCTTGGGAGTGGCAGGTTGCGTTCTGTCGCTGCTGGGGTGCTGGTTCTGGAAGGAAGGAAGGGGCTGGGGGCCCGGGCTGGGCTTTGACTGTGGACTTCAATAGTGGGTACTGGGAAGTCATTATAGGCTTTAAGCAGAGGACTACCACAATCACATTTGGGTTTTAAAAAGATTATCCTGATGGCAATGTGGAAGATGTCAGCTCTCCCAACCTCCCACGCCACTACCCTCCCAGGGTTGCTTTCCTCTGGTGTTTTGAGAAGAGCGAGTTTAGCTCACATCTCCTCCTGAGCCACCTCCACCTGAGTGGCTATTTCCCCAAATTCCAGGTACCTCCCATCACTGCGAATGCCACCATGGGGCTCCTCTTGCCTTGGTCCCAGTCACATAATGGAATCGGGGCTGGGTCCTTGTCAGAAAATGGGCTGTCAGGAAAGGTCACACTTGCCCGTATCTTCCCTTCATACCCCACATGCACAGGGCACAGACCAGGGGCAGACAGAGCCCCAGGCACACTGAGTCCATGTAGAAGGTGTGTATAGGGGGCTGGATGCCCCCTTGAGGATCTATATAAATGTAACGTTCTCCTATGTGTTTCTTCCATGTTGACAGTCAGAAGACCTCCAGGCAGCCCTGGTAGCTGTTTTTAGGTCTTCAGCTGCTGTTAGACAGTTCTACACATGAGATTGTGAAAGAGATCATTTCTCCACTCGGCCCAACAGCAGGGCTTGATGGCCATCTCCCTATCAGACTCTCTGAAGGGCTGGGAGTAACAGAAGGGGATTTTTAACACAGGAGAGAAAACTGAAATCCGAATTCTAAACATATTTGTCCCCAAGGCACAAGAGTAACAAATGAAAGAAGAGTGAAATGGTTTGCTTGCGGACACACCCCAGTTCCTTGCCTTTCCTTGCTTTCCTGCCTTGAGGTCTTTCCTCCATGTGACACTGCTTTCTCAAGCCCCCCAGAGCCAATCATTTCCCCTAAGGGGACCCTCCCCACCAGGGTGTTGCTGCCCTGAAACGTGTCCATGACAATCCATGGAGCACAGCCGCTCATGGCCACAGGCTGCTGAAGCCTGAGTTGGTGGGCTTCGTTCAGCAGGGAAGGCCACGGAGAATGTGCCCACTCATTCTTCAGAAGACAACTGTAGTGGCTCTTCCACGGGAAGCCTGCCTGGCATCCAGGCCTGGCCAGGAGACAGTCTGCATGGATGGAGAAGAATACACTACTCACACACCAGACACTGCCCAGCACGCTCCATGCTATGCTGCGTTGGGCCCTGCTGGTATCCCCTGAAGTAAGGGCTGTTACAGCACCCACTTTCAGAGTAAGAAAACAGGTTAGATTGTGTTTGGCTTCCCACTGCTGCTGCCACAAACTACTGTAAACTCAGTGATGGCTTAAAACAACTTAACTTTATTCTCTCACAGTTGTGGAGGTCACAGTCTGAAATGGGTTGCACTGGGCTAAAATCAAGGCATTGACACAGATGAGTTCCTTCTGGAGGCTGCAGGGAGAATCCATTTCTTTGCCTTTTCCAGAAGCTGCCCACATGCCTTGGCTCATGGTCCCTTCCTGAGGCTTCACAGCCAGCAGCGTAGCATCTTCAAATCTGTCTGGTCCTGAACTCTGTTTTGTCCTCACATTTTTCTGGCTCTGACTTTCTCTCCTCCTCTTGTAAGGACCCTTGTGACTACAGTGAACCCGCACAAATCATCCAAAATAATCACCCCATTTTAAGATCCTTGACTTAATCATATCTGCAGAGTCCCTTTTGCCACGTGCTATGGTTTGAATGTGTTCCCAAAAGGTCATGTATTAGAAACTTAATCCTCAATGAAACAGAATTGAGAGGTGGCACCTTGAAGAGGTGATTAAGTGATGAGGGCTCTGTTCTTAGGAGTGGATTATTGCTGTTATCAGAGAAGGGGATTAGTTATTACAAGAACAGGTTCCTGATAAAAGGATGAGTTTGGCCTCTCTCTCTTTCTCTCCCCCCCTCCCACCCGTGCTCTTTGCCCTTCTATCATCATGTGGGAAGACCTTCACCAGATGCGGGCCCCTAGACCTGGTTTAACCAGCCTCCAAAACTCTAAACAATAAATATTTTTCTTTATAAATTACCCATCCTAGTATTCTGTTATAGCAAGACAAAACAGACTGAGACACCATGTTTAAGTTAACATAGTCACAGGTCTCAGGGATTAGACATGGACATTCTGGGAAGCCATGGTGCTGCCTATCACAGTTGCATAGGAACCAGAATTCAACTCTAAGCTTAGCACTAAGTCCCAAGCCTCAACCCTCATTATAGCAAAAGGGAAGAGAAACAAAAAAGAGACATTATCCCTCATGGCAGTGGGAGGAGAGAGGAGAGCCTAGAGCAATTGGCCAGGTGGAACCATCATGATAACTGATACACACAGGAATGATAATGGAAGAAGAAATTGAGTTAAAGAAATTGCTCTGCCGTGACAGCTTAAGCACTGCACACTTCACAGATACTTACTGAGCACCTAGTGTGTGTCAGACACTGTCCTGAATGCCAGGGTTCTAAGTGCCCGCAGGGAACAGCACAGGAGGGCCTACCAGGAAGGGGTTTTCGGTTCTCAGGGCTGCCGTAACAAATTTCCACAGGGTGGGAGGATTACAGTAACTCACATTTATCATCTCCTAGTTCCGGAATGGTCCTTGCTCCCCTCACAGCTTCTAGCTGCTCCTGCGGTTTCGTGGTTTGGGATGGATAGGCCGCCACCTGTCCTCTTTCCCTGTGTGTCCACATCAGCCTCTCTTTTCCCTCAGAGACCACGGTCATTGGGCCTCCTGAATCCAGGATGACTTCTTGAAAATTTGCAAATTTTATACCTGCCAAGACCCTATTTCCAAATAAGGACATATTCTGAGATTCTGGGTGGACGTGAATTTTGGGGGGATGCTATTCAACACGTGACACGCAGGACAATGAACTGCGTACAGATAAACAAGGAAATAGGGGACATGCAGACGGATCGGTGCTATGAAAAAAAGGCAGAAAAAGGAGTGGGCAGCTCTGGCTGGAGGGAGAGGAGGTCACAGCCTTAACCAGGGGGTCTTGGAGGCCTGATTGAGAAGGGGGTGCCTGTGCCAAGACCTGAAGGAGCACATCCAGCCCTTTACAGGTCATTGCTATGTTTAGCAGAATGGTCAGGGAGACACTTGGGGACAGAAGATCGTTCCCCATTTCCTTCCAAGCCAGGGTGTGTCCTTGTACAGATCTCCAGCCTGAAGTCTGTGGTGACACATCTTTATGGTCCAGTGCGGCTCTAATGGCAGTGATAATGATAATAATGGGATTTGGGGGCGGCCCCTCCTTCTTGTGTCAGGACCCCATCGTGCCGACTAATTGTGTAGACGCAAGTAGGACAACTGTCTGTGGGGTGGCAGCAGTGGGGAGCAGAGAGGAATATGTTATTTGGGCCTCAGGGCATTACTGAATTACCCTGGCACAGACTGAGTCCCTGCATCTGGGTTACCGAGATGCTAGAAGGGGGTTGGGGAGCCTTCTGACACTGGAGAGGGACCTGCGGTTCTTCACCTCCTTTACCAGCTGGTAGAGAAGCTGTGAGTAAGTCCTACTTATCTCAAAGCAGAAGGTGGGAGAGGGGTAGGACTGCTCCAGGGCAGAGCTCCAGCCCTGGCGTCCCAGACAGTGGGCGACAGTGGGCACTGGGAGAAGGCCCGTCTGGCGCGAAAGCCAGGCTTCTCTGCTTAGTGGAGCAGCAACTGAGGTCCTCAGACCATGTCACCCAGACTACTTATCCGCACTATTTATTTATTTATTTTTGAGACAGAGTTTCGCTATGTTGCCCTGGGTAGAGTGCTGTGGCGTCACAGCTCACAGCAACCTCCAACTCGGGCTTAAGTGATTTTCTTGCCTCAGCCTCCTAAGTAGCTGGGACTGCAGGTGCTCACCACAACGCCCAGCTATTTTTTGGTTATAGTTGTCATTGTTTGGTAGGCCCAGGGTGGATTCGAACCCACCAGCTCCATTGTATGTGGCTGGCGCCTGCGGCACTAAGCCTGCACCATCTCTTTAATGATGCTGTCTGATTTCCAACCAGCACCATTAAGAACACCCCTTTTAGTAAATACATAGTTTAATGGAATAGATTTATTTTAAATGACCTTACCTCAGGCAGCATGCACTTTCATAAGAATGTATTGATTGGCTTTTAAAAATTTCTCAAATATTTTCACTTGTCTTTGTAACCTAGTATTTGTCCTGTTCCCAGCAGCTGCTCCCACATCCAGGCATCACGTTCGGTTTCTCACGCGAAGCCTTCCTATCAGCCTTTTAGTTTTTTGCTTTTGTAGTGTTTCATAACATTTGGATGCTTTTAATCTGCTTTATGGAGAGTGCAACATTTCTGATAGGTGAGTGTGGGCTTTGATAATGCTTTCAGAATGGAGGGGATTAATATCATTGTCCCCTGTTTACCGGTGGGGAAACTGAGGCCCACAAGGCTAAGGAATGTGTGAGCGAGCACCTTGAACCCGGACCCTTCCCGACTCAAGATGCATCATTTTCCTAGTCTCGTTTCTATGCTATTTTTAAAAATGCCTCTCCTAAATTCTCTAGTTCATAGTTCCCATTTGGAAATTAAAATGCCAACTTTTAATACACTCATCACAAACAAAAGAACCGCATGGGGCGATGGCCACAAATCCCCTTTGTATGAGTGTTTCAGTCTGCAAATGTGTTTTATGTGTGCTAAATGGCTCAAAGTTTCAAGACAAAGGCTGGTTTTCCACCATGCCAGTTAACAGGCCAACCTAGCGAACAAAAATCAATGAGACGACTTATACTGGTATCATGGAGACCTGGACAAGAATGTAGTTACTTTAACATTTAGTTCTTTTTTTTTTTTTTTTTTTTGCAGTTTTTGGCCGGTGCTGGGTTTGAACCTGCCACCTGCGGCATGTGGGGCTGATACCCCTTTGAGCCACAGGCGCCACCCTAAAATTTAGTTCTTAATCCAGTTCAGCTACTGTTTGTTGAATACGAGCTGTGGACCGGGCCCTGTACTAGGCTCAGGAGGGAGCAAAGATGATGTGCCCCCGCCCTGGAGATGCTCACAGGTTGGTGTGGGAATTATCTTAGGAAACCGTGGTGAGTGCTAAAGGCTTTAAAATGTTTGAGCAATTTGGTGTAGTAGTAAGAGATGGACACCAGTGCCGGTCACCATGCTAACTAGCTTCTCTGTACCTCAGTTTCCCTATCTCTTACACAGAGGTGCTAACAATAATACCTACTTTATGGAGTTTGTGAGGATTAATGAGTTAATTCCCAGAAAGCCCTACAAACAGTGCCTGGCTTGTAGGCACAAGGAAGATGCTATGATTTGAAAAGGTCACCCAGAAAGCATTTGCTGGAAATTTAATCCCCCAAAAAACAGTGTTAGAAGGTAAGGCTTAACAGGAAGTGTTTAGGTCAAGAAGGCTCTACCTTTATGAATGGATTAAAGAGAATTATAGGCTCACACCTGTAACCTTAGCACTCTGGGAGGCTGAGGAAGGTGGATCGCTTGAACTTCCCAGTTCAAGACCAGCCTGAGCAAGAGTGAGACCCCGTCGCTACTAAAAAAATAGAAAAAGTAGTTGGGTGTTGTGGCTGGTGCCTGTAGTCCCAGCTACTTGAGAGCTGAAGCAAGAGGATCACTTGAGTCCAAAAGTTTGAGCTTTGATGCCACAGCACTATACCCAGGGTGAGACCCTGCCTAAACAAACAAACACACAAATAAACCAGCCAATTATAAAGGACTTCAGGCTGCAAGTTCCTCTCTGTTCCTCTTGTGTGCGCACTGCCCTCCCTGGTCCTACCACTTTCTATCATGGGATTATGCAGCAAGAAGGCCCTCTTGGGGTGGAGGGAGGGTAATTGGTGGGGCCACACCTACAGTGCATCTTAGAAGGGTACAGGCGAACCTTACTATATGCAGAATACAAATGTCTTCATATAATAACTAAGAAAATGCCATGAAGGCTATGTTAATCAGTTTGATGAAAATAGTTCAGATTGTATATGAAACCAGCACATTGTACCCCTTGATCGCACTAAAGTACACAGCTATGACTCAATAATAATAAAAAAAGAAGGCCCTCACCAGGCGCAGACCCCTTGATCTTGGACTTCCTAGTCTCCAGAACTGTAAGAAATAAATTTAGTTTCCTCATAGATTACCCAGTCTGGGGTTTGCAGCACAAAGTGAACTAGGACAGGAGGGCCCAGTCATCGTTAGCTATCATGAGAGGCAACGTAGAACAGGAGGTGAGACCCCGGACTCTGAAGCCACACTGCTTATTTTTGTAGCTCAGCTCCTATTACTGCTTAGGAAAGCAATATGGAGCCTTCTATGCCTCAGTTTCTCCCATCCATGAACTGGGGACAATTACCGTAACTGTTACATAGTTCTATTGTGAATAATACATGAACCAAATCATGTGAAAAGATGTTGCCTGGCAAGTTAGATGTTTTTGCTTTTGGGGGAAAAAAAAACCTTCTAAATTGTCTCTGTTATTAGCATAATTTTATCATGTAGATTGACTTTCAGCTCCAGTGACGGAGATCCAATTTTTCAGCTTTCCTAGCAAGTTATTTTGGTCTTGTATTTTGGCATTCCCCTTTTAAAGACTTTAATTTGGAGTCGAGTTGTCAGAGAGACTTCCTGTCCTCCCCTGTTCAACAGACTTTGCTTTCTGCATCTTGGGGACTGGCAGTTGTAATGAAAGTCCCCCAATTCTGAAGACCACTTGGCCCCTTCTTGGGCTCTGTGCCTTTTCTAAAAATGCAGACATCTGTTTCAAATCACTTAGCAGAAGACCTTGGGATGCTCTTGTGGCAAAACCCTCCCCCATATGAATGCAGTCTTCTGTTCCCAGAGAGAGAGAGAGAAAAACTGGATTGTGTGCTTGTTAAAAGTTTTGTGATATTATATCAGTATAGGATCGTTGGAACCATTCACAGTACCCCCCACATTCAAGCCACTTACCTGATATTTGGTTATCAGATTCCTTCAGGAACTGCCTGCTCTTCATGAACAATTAGATTAGAGGATGCTGATGAAATTCAAATGGCAGGAAGTAGAAGTTACAATTCTGAGTTCCGAGTTTCTATTTCAAGGTTGAGTAAGTGGTAAATTTTGACTGAGAGATTCTAGCCTAATAGCATCAGATTCTCAAGGTCCCCCAGCCCAGGCCACGGGCATTTTACTTCTCTGGAAACTTCAGCTCCTTTTCAGAGGTGGACTTCCCTGTTCTTCATGTTGGCATGAAAGCAATTAATAATTTAAGCCATGCCCATTTAAAAAAAATAGAAATGCTGTATAAATGCAATACTGTAATAATAAATTTAAAAGTCGATCCAGCTGGGCACCGTTCCCAGACTACCAGCTGAGCAGAAACACAAATAAGTAAAGAAGAGAAACTGCTATATAATGCAAATGGCTGCAATCTCATTGTTTTCGGCTACTCTTTTATTGCAAATATGTAGTATCGAAGTCACATTATGGATTAATAGGTTTTGTGGGTTAACCTGGAAACCTAATCAGTTTATAACATTATTTCTATAAGGAAAAAAATCTATTCCATATTATAAACATATGGTTGCAACCACTTTTTTTTTTTCTTGGAGCACAATAGATTTATAAGTTGAGGGCTGCATGGAATTTTAACCTCTGGATGTTTTGTATTCAGATGAAAATGGCATGACGGATGGAAATTAGAGGACTCTCAGAAACCCCACGTCTGTGTTTCCCTCCCAAAGCCTTACTAGCCTCTTTATCCTAGACACTCTGCCTTCCCTAGTCTGTTCTCTGCTCCTGGGATCCCTATCTCTGGCTCTTGTCCGGGGCCAGTCCCCTCGAACAGGGCCAGCCTCACCTTCCAACCTCTGTTAAGGCCTAAGAATGCCAACAGGAACCCTGAATGTCTTTATTTTTGTGCACTTTAGTAAATGGTGGTTCGATCCATAGGAAGCCGTGCAGCTTAGTGGCCAAGTTTGTGGCCTTAAGGTCAGACTTCTGCCACTTTGCAGCTGTGTGACTTTGGCATGTTATTGTACTTCTCTAAGCCACTGTTTTCACCCCTGCAGAATGAAGTTGTGAGAACTAACTGTAAGCTCTCGCCTTCGTATGGTGGGTACTTATTCAGGGATACTATGGGTTACACAGATTTCTACAAACTTGGGAGGCATACCCGCCATATTGAAATACTTTCTGAATTTCAAACAGCAAACTTAGAAACAAGAGTCTAGGACCTCCTTATTCATGAATTGGGGGCCTGGTTTGAAACAGACTTTTGTATACTTTGGGGCTGGGGGTGGGGGTCATATACAGTTGAGCGACAGTATTATTGGAATATTTTTATTTTTAATAAATCAAGCTCTACGGAAGATTTTATAGCCAACTAATAAGAACAAGCCTTCTTAAATAGTTTCATTGACTTATTTCCACATAAAGTGTTTTTCACTTAAGGAAAGATTTTCTTTTTTTAATTTTTATTGTTTGGGATTCATTGAGGGTACTAATAATTAGGTTACGCTGATTGCAGTTGTTAGGTAAAGTCTAGACAGATTTTTCTTTTAATTAACTTTTGGTTTAGGGCTTTTTCCTTCAGGCAATCTCTTCTTTGCATTTGGGCAGGTTCCCTTGTCTAATTGCAAACAGGCTTGTGTCTGCTTCTTCGTTTTATTGTATCAGTATGAGCTCTAACCAGAAATAAGGAAAATACTGGCTAGGAGTCCTAGTTTCTTTCTAGAGAAAGAAAATACTGACTGGAAGTCCTAGGACCTTCAGGTAGCTCCCCAGTAGAGGATGGGGCAAAAGCCCTGGCATAGGGAAAGAAAAGCAAATATATCTCTACGATTTTCTCCAGAATATACCCTTTCTAATGCACATCCAATTTTCCTCCTATTTGTATCCTGAAGAAATTGCAAAGGAGGCATTAAGAAATGAATGCATCACTGAGGAATCAGCCTCCCTGGCTGGCAAAGAGATTTTAATTTGATTAGGGCAGTGGCTTCGGTGTTTATGTACTTGCCCTCTGCTCTATTGATACACAGAAATAAGAGTAATAGCTTTCAAAAGGAATTATTTCAAAGTTAACTGGTTTTGTTTACTAAAATAGGGGAGCTATAAGATCTGTTCCCCCTCCTTAAAAGACGTGAGTGCGTAGGTAAATTACTGTCATAGGTTTCATCATCTGCAGTATTTGAGAAGTAATAAGATACTCTTCTTGGTTGACCATCTGGTTCTACATTCTTGGTGTCACAGTTAGCTTTTCATTTGTTTTATTTTATTTTTTTACTAGTGAAAGGCAAGGAATAAGAATTCAAAAATTTCAGTTTTTTTTTTTAAGTAAACAAGGAATTTATATTTAGTTGCTTAACATGGCCAGATTTTGTTTTTACCTTAACGCAGCATAAGAAAGGAATGGTTCATTATAAACCACGTTCTTTTCTTTTTCAAAAACTACACTGAGAACCTCAGCTCCTAATTGGAGCCTCAGATTTGAACTTCTAGCTTATGGTGAAAATAGTCCCTTTAGCATAAGGAGTCAGACAGACATAAATGAAAACTCTAGAAAGAAAAATCACCAACAGAAAGGACCTATAGAGATTTCATATTTCATCCATTCATTGAAAAATATTTATTGAAACCTTAGTATTTGCATCTCATGCTGCCAGACACTGAGGGATTTGCTAAGGAAATATTAAAGACGGTCTTGCTTCCTTTGAGGGCTTAGAGCTTACTTGAGGAGAACTGATATACACATAAGAAACAGTTAAGTTGTAATTCGAGGCAGCATATGATTAAATACCAAAATGTGTGGTTTCAACAAGAAATGCTATAAAAGTTCAAAAATCGGAGTGATAACTCAGTGGCACTCCTGTTTTCTGCCTACAAATTGGCAAATTGTAGCACTATTTGTATGAAATATTTTACACTTGTTTTTTTGGCAGCCTTAGGCTTTGACTCCCAGGCAGCATTAAGAACCTACAAAAATATTTGTACTCTGGTTTCTGTAGAATTGGCTTCTTCTTTCTTTTCTTATGGGCAAAGGAATTACCTTTTACAAATCCATGTGCCCATGAGAGGCAGGGAATTTTTTACAGTCATGACCTATTTCAGATGCAAACTGAAGAACCAGCTTCGTCATTCTCTGTTTTCCGATCCAGCAGAGCTTGTCTGCCCATTGCAAACTCTCCCTGACATTGAGAGGCATTTTAATTTGAACCTAATGTCCGTGACGGACGAGCTAGCCATCAAGGGTCAGATAAATTTATAGCTTTGGAGGATGGCTGCTAAAAATCCCCATGCATGTGAGGTTGGAGAAGGAACGGACACATGTGCCCACCGTGAGCAGGGTTCCCCAGGTATCAGAAGACAACGACACTGCTAGGGGATGACATTTAGTGAAACTCACTGACTTCCTGTGCTATTTTTGCCATATTCAAATTAGCATAGAGCTCAAAGACAAAGCCATGAGGCCTAACTTCTTAAGAATCAAAAGAGAGAGAGAGAAGAGGAAGAGGAAGAAATAAAACCTTTATAAGTCAACTGCAATATTTGGGCCCCTTCATACCTCATTCCCCTTGGGTCCCCTCAGGAGCTCCCCACCCCTGAATGTGTGAATGTGGTCATTACCTGGTTGATTTTCAATCTCATGCTTCATGTGTTTCTGGCTTCTTTTAAAACTCTCTGTCACCCCTTCTATTTAATCTATAGCCTTGAGGGATGTTTTCTTCTTTCCTTGATACTATTCAATGAGGTGTCTATGGAGTCCAACACCATTTGATGTTCACTTGGTGAACTTGGTGTTTGTTCTTGTCAAGTTGGTGGCCTATCCGGTGAGGTAAGGGGTTCCTGAGTTAGTGTGACCTAGAGTGACTAAAACATAGAGACAGTGATCTCATCACTCAGCTTCTGATCCTCTGATTGTCAAAGCAGCTGGCCCTGGTGACAACTGAAGACTTATTTGGTGAATCCTCTGAGCTGGCTGACTTGGGAAAGTGGCCCTGAAAAGCGTTTCACCTATATCTTTTGATATAATTTTGTATCTGTCTAAATAAGCGTTATGTAGCAGATGGTTATGGAATGTCTTATCATATTCTTAGGCAGACTCTGCCCTTGAAATGTTTTTCTTTAATCATCATACTGCAAAACCCATAACAGTACTTGATTATTTTTTTAAGTAGAAACCAAGTTCCACAATAGGTTGATGATCTAGGAATGAATTGCAGACTTAAAGTTTATACAATAAGTAAACCCTCTCCAGGGCTGTTCTTTGCTAGGTATTTCCAGAAGAGAGCTCTTTATTTTAGAATCCACCAGAGGTTGTGCTTTGGATGTATTTGGCAATGTCATCTTGAGAGATGGCTCAGGAGTCGAAGTTCAACATGTTGTCTACATTTGTTCTCTGCTCCTAGACATGATGGGGAAAAATGCTCTGCTGTTTTCTTCTTGCTTTTCATGATTTTAGCATCATGTTCCTATTCTCGCTCAAAATCAATAATCTACTTTACAAAGCCCGGCCATCTGTACTGAAGCCAAGTATGAGATAGTGTTAACTGACGCATGTGTGGGGTTGCTGTTTTGTTGCCTTTTGTATTTTTCTAGGTGTACTTTTCAAGCAGATTGTGTACATTCAGAGGACTTAGAAAACTGGTTGGATATTTCATCAGGAGCGAAAAAGTGCCCTAAAATTCAGTTAATTCGAAGCACTAAAGACAAGGTAAGAGGAAGATTTTGATTCATCTCCATTGCATTATCTCATTTTGCATGAGTGGGGCTAACTTCCTTCTGTGTGGAAAATATCTATTAGCTCTCAAACAACCTCAGTTATCACAGCGCGTTCCCGTAGTTAACAAATACTGATTGTCTGCCCGATGCCATCTACTTTGCCAGGAGTTAGATAGATAGTCATCAAGGAATTTGTCATCTTGTGCAGCTAAAGATGACCCTCCATAGTTGAATTTGAGGAAGGATGAACCTTTAATATAAATATATACTGATTTATTAATAAAGACTTAGAAAAAGAAGTTTACACTTGGGGTCAACAAGATGGCTTAATTGTAGAATTTTGTTTTGTCTTGTGGGTCCTTACCCTGATGTGTTCAGGCTTCTCCTAACAACTGTCCTATGGAACATGACTTCAAGCAATATTGGCAAAGGTGGTCAGAAACCAGTGTGGGCAATGGTTGCAAGTGGGGGACGCTTGGAAAGCCCCTGGGTCCTTGGTCCGGCAGCATATCAGGCTGTCACTGTGTGAGAGAAAAGGAGCAAGTGGCATATTCAAGCATTTTCTAAAGCACATACCAACTGTGCCCTACGGGGAAATGGAATTCCTGCCTTACAACCTCAGTGGTGCTGAAGCAGACATTTTCTCCCTAATTATGGCTCTTGTGTTATGAATAATTGTGCAGAGTCCCCATCAGCAGCCAGTTGACCTGTCTGTTGAGCTCCCTGTGTTTTATTTGAATGCCACATTAATGAGGAAATAGGGCACTTTCTCTTTTCTCTTACACTTTGCCATTTCAAATAAATAGCAAGAACCATACCACTTAAGATGATTTAACATTTAATACAGAAGAGCCAGAGTATTTAATGAGTGATAAATAATAAAGGAATCAAGCTTTTTCAAGTCATATCTAATCAGAACTAGCACATTTAAAGTTATTTGGCTGTCGTCACTGTTGTATCTCTGGGGGCGGGGTTTGGGGTGGGATGGGGTGGAGAGAACCTCCAATGCCTTCATTCTGACTTCTGCTAGGCCTGCGTCGGAGGGAAGAGATGGGTGGAAAAGATGCTCAAGTAGGTAAACACCAGGAGAGTTAAATCTTTACTTCTCTCATCAGTCTGAACAAGAGCCGACTTTGGTGTTATTTCTAGAATGGTAGAAAGGACAGCCGGGCACCAGGTTACAAACAAGGAGGTTCTGTAGGTTCGCTTTTAAGTTGGATTTGTATGAGGCCGGTCAGTTAAGTTCACAAACGCATCCTAGAAATAATACTACATACGTCATCGCTGAATATCGCTGTGGTCACCAGATGGCCAAAGGGAGTGCTTCGAAGGTGACCCTAGTGCTGTTCGGCAGTGAGATATGAAGGTATGTAGGACTTTTTCTAGGATGAGTTCGCAGACTTAATTGACAGACTTCCTACAATGATGGCTCTGATGGCCGTTCCACAAAGAGAGTTCCGAAATTGCTCTGGAGTGAGGGGACTGGCATCCAGGCCTGGCTTCCCCAGGGGGGTACTTCGGAGGTGACGTAGTGATACCCAGCAATGCGGAGTGTAGCACTTTTTCTAGGGTGAGTCAGACAGATACACTTACCTATGACCTGGAAGAGCTTCCCTTCCTAAGTGCAAGGTGCACCTAAGTCAGATGCTTGTAACTCGAGGACTGCCTGTACCATGATTCCTGAATATACTCAGGACTCTGATAAGGGGTTAATTTTATAGAAGATGTTTTTCTTTTGTTATTTAAAACAAATTAAGGGTAGTATTTCAGCTCAATGTAGTGAGTGGGAGGAAGTACCTTGTTCATTAAATAAAAAGTGCTGCTTATACAATCTGTTCCTCTGTGTATAGGTTCGATAGTATAGATTAGTCACCATCTTTATCTAACTTGGAACATTTCAAAAAATGCTTACCACCCAAACAACCACCGGTGCTTTCTTCCCTGCCCCGAGTCCAGCTGTGGTTAACCCTCACCCTCCCAGAAGCGTCTCACCCAACCATTAGCACACTCTCTCCACCTTACCATCGCTCTCAAGGTGAAGGAGATAAGAATTTAGTAATTTGATCAAAGCTATTCTGTGAAACCAGCTTTGGAATGATTATTTTAATAGTGTTGAAAAGACATCTGACTCTATCTCTTGATCATATTATTTCAAAACATTTCCTACCCTATGGCCATCTGTGACTTTCTTGAAAGTTTCAGGTCTTTTTAAAATAATACTCACCATGACCTAAGGAGATGACAATGTGTCTTTGTTCCATCTATTAGCTCAATTCGAAGGGTATTAGCTCACTGCCTATTGCATGCCTGGCAACATTCTAGTAACTTCGTTGATACAGAAAAACACCCATCTAATACACAACCTCTGTTCACAAGACACTTTGTTTCTCTACACAGAACAGTTAAAAGATAGTACGTCCTCATAGTCACTGTGGGATCGGCATTTAAAAGAAATAATTAGAGCAATTCTACTTGTCCTGGAGGGATTTCTGAGAAGTTTCGTTGAATAGAAACAGCAAGATGCAGAAAAGTATGCATTGCATCATCTTCTAGTGATCAAAAATGCCCCTAGATATGTTTATGTGTATCTATGTCAGTGTTTTCCAGCCCTTTTTATCTCACAGCACACTTGAACCTATAGTTGAACTTCTGCAGCACACTTAAATTATGTTAATCAAAAAAATAGAATATATTTACTGTGCTTTGAACTTCTTTCTAAAATAATTTATTTGCTGATCTTTAAAATTTTTCATGGCACACCAATCGAAAATCACTGCTCTACGTGATTATTTGAGCACAGAGAAAAATATGGAAGAATTCATATGAGTTTGTAAAAGCGAGCTCCCCTGGTGGAATGACTGATGTGGTAGAGAAGGAAGGCAGAGATAAGTAAAAAAAGACAGATGAAAGCCTTCTGTACACAAACACAAAAAAAGGACTTTAAGACATAATCCTATTTTTGCATTGTATAAAGTTACGTATGTTTGTATACCAAGAAAGATTTTAACATTCAGTAAAAATGGTTTATACCATAGAAAAGACATAGGAATAAAATTATTTCTCACAAACTGTATGGTTTCTAAAGAAGAGACACTAGAAAGATTCTTCTACAAATCAGAACTAAAACAAGAAATTCCACCATCATTGCTATACTGACATTGTTTTTAAAGTTCAGTCAGTACAATAGCACAGGAAACAAGGAATAGAAATAATTATTGGAATGAAACATACAAAAATACCATTAACTGCTAATCTTAAGTGATTGCATCTCTGTGAAATCTAAATATATATCCTTAAAAATTATTCAAATGGATAAAAGTTAAATGAAGTAGGGAATGTTCAATAAATATTCAAATATCAATAACTTCAGTACATGTCAGATAAAAAAGAAATTTAACTTCAGGGCGGCACCTGTGGCTCAAAGGAGTAGGGCTCCGGCCCCATATGCCGGAGGTTGCAGGTGCAAACTCAGCCCTGGCCAAAAACTGCAAAAAAAACCCCAAATATTCAGACATAAACTTAAAGAGTGAGGTGTCTATCCTATACTTTAAAATTCTTTTTACTAGGAGATACACACTGGAGTGATTGGGGCTTTAAACAGCTTAGGTTAAGCCATTCTTTCTAGCTAGATAATTAGCTAGCAAATCAGTGATCTATTAAGGCTATTTATTATATGTCTAATAAATATATATTTTCTCATGTACAGTTTGTCATAGTGAAAGCTTACTGATTAGAAACATAAGCACAAATAAAAACAAAAACACATGAGGTATTTTCTTGGAAGATAATGGAAAACATCTTAAATACATCCAGACATAGTCTGCATTTCTTAGTAGGAAGATACCTTAAAAACATTACTTCTTCCTCAACCTATGTTTTCTAGATGTCATGTAATCCAATGTCTTTTGAATGGGAATTTTCTTAAAATTAATATAAAATTTATCTGGAATAATCTGAACTGATAAAGAATATACAAAATATATTTTGAAAAAAGTATGAAGAATGGCTTTATAAAGGGATGGGTAGATACATAAATACATAGATACCAACAATAATTTAATGCATGCTTCTGATTCAGAAATAGGAATCTAGATTCATAGATTTTAGGAGAAAGCACAGAAATAGGTATAAAAATTTAAAAGATCAGATATCATAAAATAAAAGGAGGCAAAAGCATCATTTCATGAAAAGTATTGAGATAATTGGCTTATATTATGGAAACATCATTTGACTCAAATTGTACATTAAATATAAAAATAAAATTTAGACTAATTAAGAAAATTTATATAAAAATCTAAATCACAGACCAACCAACAAGAAAATGGAATTGAATATCAGATAATTTGAAAGTGTAATTTTATTACCTCTAAAGCCACATAGTACATAATAACAAAAGAAAGATATTCCTATACATGATTTTCTTTTTGAAAAATCTATACAACAGAAGCAAGAGTTAATTAAGGCACACACTTAAGGACAATATTTGCCACCAACAATATATTAATTATAAGATAATAAAGTTAAAAGAAAAACATCAAGACACCAAAACTTAAGTGGGCAAAAGCATATATTCTCAACAAGAGATTCAGAAAGTAGATATAAATATGGAAATATGTTCAACCTCACTAGTTTTCAAATAAATACAAATTAAAGCAATACCCAGTGTTGGTAATGCCAATTAGCACAACCTTTTTGGAAAGCAATTTGGCAGGATGCTTCAAAAGTCTTAAATATATTCATTCTGTTTGAAGCACTAATTTCAGGTTTAGAATCCTGAGAAGTAAATTGAAAGAAGAACAACCCTAAGACTGAAGTCCCTATTGCAATAGTGTTTATAGAATTAATAACTTGAAAATAACCACACTGTTTGGCAGTACCCAGAATGGTTAGGCATCACACCTCAAGTCAACCTGATGGAATGTCACGTGGCGAAGAATTCTTAGGCCCCATGGATAAATAATGACATGCCACCGCCTCTGCGGCCCATCTAAAGCACCGTCAACCTAGGAAGGATTCTCACACTGGAGTTATTAAGCCAGGGCTTCAGCTTTTTAACCATACTCTCCTGGGACCCAAAGTCACACAAATACACCTTCAACACGCTGACTTTCCTTCCGCCACACCTGGGAAAACACACTCTCTCTTCTCAGGTCAACTCCAACCTGGTTTTTGCTCCACCGTTACCCTGAACCTATATTTGCTGAGGTCACCCTGGAACTCCATGTAGCCATTCCGGCAGACACCACCATAAAGTCCTCATTTTGCGTGGCCGATTGGTGGTATTCCATTGGCTTCTGTGGCACACCCTCTCCACACGCTCCCCCTGCGCACTGGCCATGCCTCAGCCTCCGTGCTGGCTCCTTGGTTTTCTTTGAAGCTATTTAAGGCCCAATTTGGGCTCTTCCTCTCTCTTCTTATTCCAAAGTTTGTCTATAGACAATCTTATCCACTCCCATGACTTTATAAATTACCTATACGTTCATGTCTGTTTTACCTCCCAGCTAGATTTCTCCGCATAGATCCAGGCCCTATCCAATGTGACATTTCCTTTTGATTGTCACATAAGTTTCTCGGACAAAATACATGCGAAATTGAAATCTTAACTCTTCCACCCAAAGTCTGCCTCCCCCTCGGTGTGTCCCATCCTAGGGCCTGGTACTTACAGTGTCTCCATCCCTCAGCTCCCTGACATGCTCCCAACCCACATACACTTACCATCCTGCCTTATGTTACTCCTGAAGGTACCTCGACTCTGCCTGACCGCTGTGCCATCCAAGCTCAGGCGACTGTCAGCACTCAAAGAGCTGTCGATACTGTGTGGCCTCCCAGTTTTAGTCTGGTGGAATGTTCTACACTTCTATTTTATGAGCTCTTTGAGGCCAAGGATAGTACAGAAGTGTTTGGATCACCCATATATTCACTATCCTGTGCAGCTCTTGGCATATGTTAGGAGCTGGAAAAATATTTATGCAATAAATACATGGAATCATGTTTATAGTTAGGTAAAAAACTATGTATGTAAGAACTAGAAGGAAATATGGGGATTTTCTAAAAAGTTGATGAAAATAGAATTTTTTAAATTTTTTTGATGGCTTACACCTGTAATCCAAACACTCTGGGAGGCCGAGGTGGGAGTATTCATTGAGCTTGGGAGTTTGAGATTAGCCTAAGCAAAAGTGAGACTCCATCTCTACTAAAAAATAGAAAAACGATTTGAGCATAGTGGCAGGCACCTGTAGTCCCAGTTACCCAGGAGGCTGAGGCAAGAAGGTGACTTGAACCCAGGAGTTTGAGGTTGCTGTGAGCTATGATGATGCCATGGTAGTGAGACTCCAACTCAAAAATAAAGAAACCCAACTTTTTGATACTCTTGTTATGTTTGAGCAATGGATTCAATTTAAGACATATACACAGGCACACGCACACAAGGTAACATGTGATCGTGTGCCAGGATGCGTGGTACAGGTATATATGGTAAATGCTGATGATATTATAAATGAGAATTCAGCCATTTGTTGAAGAGAAACTAGCAGAAATGGCCTGGGGTTTGTTACCAGGCTCAGGTTCCCTGCAGATGGGTGGACGTTAGTCCAGGAAAGAACTTGCTTTGTGCCCCAGCAACAGAATTTCCTGAGAACAGAAAGATCAGGGTGATGCCCCGGGACTAGAATAGACTTAGCAAGCTCATCAGAGGACCAGGAGACAGCCGAGTCTCAGGTGGCAATGCAGACGGTCTGGGCGGAAGGCAGCAGCGTGACCAAGGATGGCTGCTTCCAGGTTGTCTAGACTGTCGCTCTTCACAGCGACAGCACCTTAGGTCACCACGTCCTCCACTCCCTGCTTCCCAGAGCAGCTCCCCTTCCCGCCAGATCCCCTCATGCACCCGATACAAAAGGAGTCCCTCACTGGCATATTTATTCATTTAACTTTCCTTCTGAACAGGAGACCTGGCTACCTTGTTCCTTTGGGTAATTTCTTTGGGAAAAAGTTGCCTTGGGGAGATTTCAGGATTTTTTTGTGTATGTCTCTTGTGTACATATACACACATGTACATACTCACATATCCCTGTACACACAAATACACACACACAAACATACCCCAAGTATGACCACAAACAAACCCTTAACTAATTTTAAAAGTAGATTTCACAGGCCACCTTCTTTAACTATTATCTAATAATATTAGTAATAAGGAATAGTTGACAAATGTATCTTAACACCTAAGAGATCAAGGCTCAGCCTTTGAAATGAACCCTGAATCAAAGAGGAATAGATGAAAAAAAAGTCATGTGTTTCAATGGGAGTACTTAACATCGTAAAGATACACATTTTTCTAGAATTAAGGCACCTATTTAATATGATTCCAGTTAGACTCACAGTCCCAACTCCTTTGGATAAAATGACCTTAAAGTTGATGTGGGTAAATAATGTCTAGGAAAGGCTAATAAAATTATGAAAATAAAGATAAAGAAGGAAAGATTTGCCTTTTCAGATGTTAAGTATATTTAAAATCATGGTAGTAAAACCTTGATAACATTGGAATAGAAGTAGATCAATAGATCATTGGAACACAGCAGGGTTCAGAAATAGATTTTAGATATACAATAATATAATATATAAAAATGTGGCATTTCAGTTCAGTGGGAAAAGAGGTTTTTTTTTAATTATTGGTTATGCCATTAACCATCTGGGTAAAAATAAAGTTGAACCTTTTTCTCATGCTATACATAAAAATAAATTCCAGATGGATTAAACATATAAGTTTAAAAAAGAAGAAAATGATATTGGAACAATTTTATATTTGTCTATAAGCTAGAGTTTGGGAAGCACTTTGTAGCTGAGATGAGAAACCCTGTATCTGATTACAGAAAAACACATTGTTTAGGGGTAGAAAATGCCACAAACAAAAGTTACAAGATCAACAGTAGATTAGGAGAAAAATATGTGTCAGAAATGTGATAGATAAGGATTAATATCTACACCATGCCGAGGGCTCTTTAACATTGATAAGAAAAAACACACAAAACAGAAAAATAGTCAAATGCTATTCACAAAAAGAGCAAACCAAATAGCCAATAAAATATCTATTCTTTACATCAGCTCTTCTGAAAAACTCTCCTTCTGGAGGCAGGTCAAAGGGTGAGTTCATGCAAGGTTCTAGCATGGGTGGAAAGGATGTGCAAACCATTTTTTTTCCCTATGTCTTCTTCCCCCACCAGACCACAGTGACTATGGTGGGTGGCTTCTCTCCAAGACACTCGAAGTGTGTGGTGAGGAACGTGGATACCAGCAGGGACCTCTGCCAGGGCAGGAGTCAACCAAACCGGACCTGCACCTGTACCATCCCCACCAGAGCAACCTACAAAGGTATATGGGCTCTTCTGGTTTTTTGTTACAAAGTCAAGATAGAAAGTGAACTTCCTGCCTTTGGATCGTCTAAGGAAACAAGTTATGGTATAACTCGAGAATACCAAGTAACAGAGAATCTGAATAGTTCCCCCTCTGTAGACTCCACTCTCTCCCTACCTCGTGGTTCCCACTTTTTCCTGGGTTCCTGCCCATCTCTGCTCTACCTCATTCCTCAATTCCAGAACCCCACCCTCAGATGTGGCCAGACAGTGACAGTGGAGGGTAAGCTGAACGGGAGAGTGCAGTAAAGCCAGACAGCACTGGGCCGACTCTACCCAAAAGGTTCTGATAATTCAGAGATCTGAAAAGCAAGGAGTGCCCTAGTGAGATGAGAAAATACACCTGCTGGTGTTCCATCCGCTAGACTTCATTGCATGCCTTCTTCCATTTGGAAGTATTTATTGAACGTCTACTGAGTACAAGGCACTATGCTAAGTGCTAGGGATGCAATGACAATAAAAAACTGAGATGGTTTTTGCTTTTGGTATTTGCACCCTGTAGGAGCAGAGATAATAAACAGCTCACTACAATGCAGTGTGTAAATTCAGGGGACATAGAGTTTCGTAAGAAGCACATGAAAAAGGCACCTGACTGGACTTGGGGATGGGGGAGAGTTCACAGAAAGGTTCCTGGAGGAAGTGACGTCCAGAGGAGATTGCAGTTGTAGAGTTGGGAACAGTATTCCAGGCAGAGACCAAAGTATGTGATAGTCAGAAGGGAAGAAAAAGCTTTGAAGAACCAAGAGATTCTGAATGGCTAAGGCACGTGGGCCAGTGAAAGGAGGAAGGCAGAGGAGTAGAAACTGGACACCCAAGAAGGCAGCCAGGGGACTCTAGAGGGCCTTGGGAACCACAGACTGTCCTGGGAGCTGTGATGAGAGGATGAAAGGTTTAAGTTGGAGGCTGACATGATTAGTTACGTTGCAGGAAGGTGCCAGTGTGCCTTGTCTGTCTCCTCCTATGTGTAAGCCCTGGGGTGTGCAGGGAGGGGATATGGACATTGGAAAGACATCTTCACGGCTGTGCTTAGAACAGCATCTGGCACAGTGTAGCCATTTACAATCAATCGATGTTGAATGAATGAATGAATGAATGAATGAATTGTGGAAGGTGGAGAACAGACCAGAGAAGCAAAAGACTGAAAGACTGAGTTCCAAAATGTCAGGTAGGAAAGCTACAACAGTGGCCCAGGTGAGAGGGAGTGGGAGAGCCGGAATGGAAGCCTGGGAGATGGAGAGAAGTGGACAGATGCAGGAGGTGGTTGGGAGGTACAGGGGGCACTCAGTGGAAACCGAGCATTCTCCAGTCTCATCGGATGCGAAACACAAGAAGTAGAGTTAAGTTCATGGCATCAGCCTCCTAGAATGGATGATGACTGTTAATGGAGCTAACTTTTTGGTGAGAACTGGAGTTACCCAAGTTGCAGTCCCTTTGAGCTGCTCTAACAAAATACTTGTAGGCTAGGTAATTTATAAACAATAGGAATGTATTGCTTATAACTCTGATGGCTGGGGAGTTCAAGATCAAGATCTTAGCAGAGTCAGTGTCTGGCAAAAGTTTAATGTAAATGGCACTTTGCTGCTGTGTCCTCTCATGGCAGAAGGGCCAATGGAGCTTTCTCAAACCTCTTTCATATGGACTCTCATCCCATGCATGAGGGTACGGCCCCCATGATTTAAGTGTCTCCTAAAGACTCCATGTCTTAATACTATCATGTTGGGTATTAGATTCCAACATATGAGTTTTGGAAAGACACTAACATTCAGATCATGGCACTCATTTAATTTTATTCCCCTCAAAAGGGGATTTAATACACCAGTCCACTGGGCTCATGGTGGCTGTTTGGGTCCAAAGTACTTGAAAAATTGGGCCAATTTTCTGCTTTGTTCACACTATGTAGTCTTTGTGATGCACTTTGGTTAGTTTTGGTCATAAAATGGGGATCTGGCATGCCCGTACAGCACATTTCTGAAGTGTCTGAGATCACCTTGTAAGGCTAGCTGGTTGCTTTTCAAGCCTCCATCACTTCTACTCAACCCTTCACCCACCCTTTACTGAATACAAGGTTGGACAATTAAGATCATGAACTTGTCCTAGAAAAATGCTACATACCTCATGTCACGGTGGTCACCTTTGAAATACTCCCCTTGGCCATCTGGTGACCATAATGATATTTAGCCATGAGGTATGTAGCACTTTTTCTAGGATGAATTCACAAATGTAACTGTACAACTTCATATCTTGCATATTTTGAGCAGGCAATCAAATTCACTTCCCACCTCTTGTAGTTAGCTAGCCAGCAGTCACTGCCAAACCTTTGTCCTTCCTCCAACCTAGAATGGCCTCACCTTTTTCCCTTCTGCTTTAAAATACTGGGGAAAAGTCACCTCTTCCACACGGTCTTGCCAGGTTCTGTTCTGACTGGCCCTGTCATTCTAGCATCCTTGTGGTCCTCCACGGACACCCCATCTCTGTACCCAGGTACTACGTGGAACTCAAAACATTCATATGGGTTTTCTTGACTGTGCTGTTATTGTTTTGTTTTTTTCCTCCCAAGGTATTTTATCTCTTCTAGAATAACTGTGAATGCTTCCAGAGCAAAGACTGAGTATTCGCTTCCATGTGATATTTCCAAATAATGTTTTGTGCATATTTGGTGCTTAGAAAAGTACGACTTTTGCGGTCTTCATCATTGGACACTTCTAGGCTCCGTTGGAAAGTCTTTTCACTGGAGATCCCTCGGTGCTTCCCGTCTACATGTTCCTTTCACGAATGTTTATCAAGTGTCCGTTCAGATGCTCTTGCTGAGAGGTCATGCCAGCGCCCCAAACCTCCCCGACTTTAGAGCAGAAGATTATTTCACATATACCCACTTACGTCAGGAGAATTTTATATGAAATTCTGGCTTTTAGGGAGAATTTTGATGATATAGAGCAGCACCTCAAAGCAAGAATGCTTGGATTTTCTTAAATTGCAGTCATAAAAGTCAGGCCAACTTCTTTTTTTTTTTTTTTTTTATAATTTTATTGAATCATAATTCTTTACATTGGTGCAATCATAGAGCACGATTCATATACATTCAAAAATGTTTTGATCGTACTGTTACAGATAGCCTTCATGGCATAATAGCATCAACCATACAAAATCTCCCTAAAAAGAAAAGCCCGGGACCAGATGGCTTCACGTCAGAATTCTACCAAACC